>JAYMFT010212034.1:0-11492 GCA_038088735.1 Panulirus argus
CTCCCATTGACAAAGCAACTCTCTTTGGTTCCCGTTTCTCCTCTAACTCCGCCTTGGATGACTCTAACATTCCCTCACCCCCTGATGCTCCTCTTACTAATAATATGATTCTTCGTTCTGACCCAAAACAACTCCAAACTCACTCTCTTGCAATCTCTGACACAATCCCACATCTCACTTTGCCATAAGTGTCACCTACTTCTTTCACTGCTGTCCTCTCACTGCCCCCTCAACATTGCCAAAACACTCCAGTCCGCTTGACCTTCATGCTCGTTTCGCAGAGGATCAGTACGTCCAGGTTTCTCTCGTCAAACACAGCACCTATCTCTCCTGTCTTTTCAAATATATATATATATGTATATATATATATATATATATATAAAGCCATTGCGAATACCTTTAGGAGAGGCGATAACCACGTTTCACACCTCAGTTATGCCAATTCTTTAAGAATATCGTGAGTTCCTTGGAACACGGCTGGCAACAGAGACACTTTCCTGAGACAGACGATACAGAAAAGGTTCTCATTTTAAGAAATCTTTAGATCCAGTACGCTACCCTGCTGGCTACGCTCCAGAGTCATATCAGTCTAAAGTTTCATAAAAAGCTACTTTTCTTACGCAATTTATGATGATTAGAACATCTCATTATACAAGTTTTATGAGAGCAGTGTCCATATTAATGGCATGTATGTTATTATACATTTCGAGTGATAGCTTAATGGTTTTCCTTTCATTTTACGAACAACGAAAGACAGATGAAGTATTCTGTCATCGAGTCACAATGCCTTTGCGTCTGTTACTGCGATAAAAGACACTTTGCTTATAAAAGCCTCATGTTATAGGGCGAAATACTTTAGAAAAAAGGCCTCTACATCGTGTCGTAGTGAGACACAAGACGACCAGTCCACAAAATTCCCTCCACGCGTGCGCTTTTCCAGTTAGACTTTTGTCCATTTGAGGGAAGGGGGAAAAAGAGGACTCACTGGCCTTGCATATCAATGATCTAATAAATATTCAGGGCCATCCAGTCGTCGCCGGTGGTGGTGTCGCTGCTGCTGTGAATGACTGGACTATACCAGAGCAGTGTCCAGCTGTGGGAACATTTTTGTTATTCGATTTGACGTCATAGGCGTTGGTGACGGTGGTGCAACAGAGGGAGGGAGGGGTTAGCTAGACATCATGTGATTTTACTTAAGAGGATCTGGGACGAGAGGAAAGGTTGGCCATGTTGTCCAATTGGGTCGTATACCGTCGTGTTCGAGGGTCGTACGTCGTTATGTTCTTGGAGTCGTGTCATTGTGCTTCAGTTTCGTACCGTCGTGCTCCAGGAGTCGTGCCATCGTGCTTAAAGGGTCGTACCATCGTGTTCATGGAGTCATGCCGTCGTGCTTAAGAGTCGTACAGTCGTGTTCAAGGGTCGTATCGTCGTGCTTAAGGGTCCTGTCATCGTGTTCAAGGAGTCGTACCATTGTGCATAAGGGATTACACCAGTTATTAAACTCCTTGAATATCTTGTATATATATCTAACCCCTTATCTCTTATCACACTGACCCATTTGATATAATTTCACTAGACTACGCAATCACGAGACCGTAAAATCCAAAATCAGTCTCAGTTAATCATCACCCATGCATCAAAATAACCTGCAGTTATATTAACCACTGACCTCAAATAATGGTAACAATCAACACAACTTTTCGGCAAACGTTTTACAACATTTCTTACGTATTGCCAGATATCTCCAACGTCTGGCTCTACTGTCTGGAAGTCATAGGCTTATTAGTCTGCCTGGAGCTGAATGCATCTACTGTGAGACATAATTTTGCACGAAAACTACTTTTAACGTTTCCAGATTTGGTAACTACGAAAATACCGCAACAAGGTCTTGCATCACAGGCTCCAAAAACAACACATTAGGGGCTTGGACCAGTGGGTTCAGTATAAACAAACTTATCAAAAAGATAATAATTTCCTGTCCCGCAATGATCCAAACTGACCAAAAACAGTCTTCTGAACAAATTATTAAATAATGCTTTTCTAGCTAAATGTAAATCATTGTTTATACCAGCAAACCTATAATTTTAAATCAAATCCATTGCAAAACATTTGTTAGTGATGTAGAGACAGAACTAGCGTTAAAAAAAATATATCAGCAAGACGACCCGATGGTACAAAAGCAGGGTGACGATTGCGAACGCTTACAAAACGATCCTGACAAATTCGCTCCGTAATGAGAGCCATGCCAAATGAAATCTAACCCTGACAAAACGTAAACTTTTGCACGTCTGTAACGCGACCCAAGTGTATAAGACACATCTCGATAAATGAGTACCTAGCTTAGGGCTGGGTGTGTGTGCGTTTATTTGTTCCTACATACGTAGCAGTGAAGAAATGGTATATTCATACAAGCATATGAGAGTGGGCAACACGAGTGTAATACTTTATCTCCTTATAACACAAATAGTCATTACAGACTGTAAGTAGAAATCACGCATACACACCAGCTTAAGCCAATTATCGAACAACTCCGAAGGGATGATGAACACTTGAGTCGAGTGTGGGCTGACTGGCGCGTGTTTATTCGTTCTTGTCGTCTTTGTATATTGCATTTCTGTGTATTTTCATGTATATATCCTGTATGCCGGATCTTGCTCCTAAAGTATGTCAAGATTACCTCACTTAGAGTAAGCATCAGAAATACTTAGTAAGAAAGTATCGTAGATACATATAGATACTTATGATACACTGAGATGGTACTGTAAACTAAAAGTGTTCCTGGCCAGATATGATGATCGCTCATTACCGTCCAGAAGAGGTAGCCTGAAGCGTCGTGTCGTAAGGCAATTAGCGTCCTGAGGATGGACGATCCAGGCCAAGTCTTCCGATGCCGTGCTTCCTGTATCATCGACATTCACCCGCCACCCTTATGCAGTCTGACTTTTAAAAGGCCAGTGACCCCATACCCAAGCATTCTGCTCCAGGCTCAGACTCCTGATACAACGCAACGAAACCCAACCAACATGGGACCTTAGTATTCCTAGAGGAAAAAGGAGTTTATCCTACGCTGTCATTCCAGAAATCTTATAAACAAAGCCCCACTTCATAAAAAAGGAGAAGAGAGATTCCCAAAATGTTTCATGCCAGACTGCATGAACATCATTTGTCGTAAAGGTTTCTTTGAACCTCTTCAGAAGTAAAGTGTCTAACTAAATAGAGCCAGGTAAACTACACTTCCTCGGTGAGTAAACTTGCATCTATTGTACGGCACCCCTTGCGAATGTGATGAATACCTTTCATGAATTCCTCACTGAATTGTTGAGGTGTTATGATGAAGAGAGGGGTTCCTCTCTTCACAGGTGATTCTCCAGCATTCTGGCGGTGCTGGTGTATAGTGTTTGACGATGCATTTGGCCTCGAAGACTCGCTGCTGACCAGGGCGGGGAATGTGACTAACCCGTATAACTCACAAACAAGTCATTCGTTAGTATTTTATTGTATCTAGTTACAGCGGTAAAAGCTGATAAAAAAGAAAAACTGTAGCCCTTGAAACCTATCTATCCGCAGATAATCAAAAGAAACCGTTGGTGAACGATATAGAGTTAGCCTCGTCAGTAGACATCAGCTGTTCCCAGTGATTATGCTGCTTTACACACATACTTTTGTTTGTATCATGTTTGTATCACAAACCGACAAGAGTATCAGAGCCACGATGCCTTTCACTGTTGTCCTACCACTATGACGGTATCTTTAAGAATGCTTAGAACGCATTGATGATGTTTCACCATTGCTCTCGTGAGCTGTTTGCGTGTGTCTCAGCCTGTAATGACCCGGATCTGCGGTACGTATCCGGTCGTTGCTTCCCATAATTTCTGTATGGAGATCAGCCACACGAGGAGTGACCGTTGTGGTGACACCTCCTCCATTCCTCGTACAGGGGAAACTGTGGACTTTTCTTCGATGTTTAGTCTTTCTATCTTCCTATAAGCACTCCACTTCAAGAGTCGGGTCTGTGAACACCCGAGGGACTGAAATGAATTCTTCCTTTATTCTTTCGTCTTATAACTATTGTATTACCTTTCGTCTGGGATGGCCATGACTGGCGCATGCTTTTGCCTGTTCCATGTTGGTTACTATAAGAAAAAAAGAAAATACACAAATGTGGCAAAGAATTTTGGCAAATGTGATCATGGAGTCATATTACTAGAGATACATACAAAGCGTGGGGGAAATTAGCATGCTTTTTGTTATGTTTTCAACAGACTATTCTCGGAATATGATAGTTAACTGGCTGAAACCAATTTCCTCCATTGTTAGATGCTGTTAACCCTCAGGGAACTGTCCTTGTGCACACCTGCTTCTCATGCTTATGCCTGATATTGACAGCAGTACACAGCATAGCTGAGTATAATCATTTCCGGGTCACATCATGATTACTACGGCAGTCAGGTATCTATGAAGACATACTTGAGAGTCAGCGAAAATTATATGACAGTCATTGGACAATAAAATCATTTTGTTGGTAGCAAGTGGAAGGAAGAAATGAAATTAAGTCCCTAACGGCAGGCACGAGCAGCCATTTGCCATAGTTAGTGTACGGTGCGTCGAGCATTTTGTTGTTGTTGTTGTGGGGGGGGAGGGTTTGGTTAGGTTATTTTCGCATGAAAAGGAATCATCGAAAAAGGAAGACTGATTTGTGTTTTTTTTTTTATGTCAGAGAAGCAAAAATAATGAGAAGACACTTTTTCTCTCCCATCAGATTTACTGCTTTGTGCTAGTATCACTTTATAGAGCCTTTTGCCGCCCACGTCATATATATCTAACAGCATCAGAGCCACTGAGACATGTTCATAGATTTCAGACTCTGTTAATAAGGATGTAGACCCGAGAGGATCATCATAATTACATGAGAAACACAGGAAAACCTAATCCTTATTCTGCTTTCGGAAATTATTTCCTGCTCGGCAGACTATGCAAAAGGAGCCCACGGAAAAAAGACAGAAGTACTGTAGGCAACTTTGGGAAAGGTACGTTCCATTAATGCCCGAGACTCTCGGCTCATTAACCTTGTACAGGTGAGAGTAAGACTCGTAATGAAGAGGCTTCTGCTATTAAAAAAAAAATAGATTTTGTCCTTGAAGTATACCACAACAGCCCATTTGCACTTTTTATACTGGTATGAATGCTACAGCATCCAACAGCTTTGGTACACCGTGGAACCTCAGTTACAGGCCAGGCTGTAGGGATGGAAGACAGCCGCTGAATTCAAAGAAAGATATGCTAAAGCTAAGTGATCGCATGACTGTAATGTACAAAGTGGAAAATGAGGAATTTCCGGAGAAGCAACAATGAGACCAACCTCGGCCCCCTGTGACCTGTTGTGCAGATGGCCTGGAGCTGGCAACGCTGGGACCTTTGCTCAGCTGTTCACACGGGTACACTGATGAGCTTGAGTGTACAGTGCACAATTCTGCAGGAGAATGGCAGCCGTCACGATGAGGTGTAGCAATCAGCTGAACTGTGCATCAGTCGCTCGAGTGTACAACCGTCTCCTGAGAGTTCCTAACTATTTAACAGTGGAGCTGTCTCATGAGATTCGAACTGCCTCATTAGTACAACAGATCCACGTGTGAGACTTGAAACGCTTCATTAGAATGCCACCGTCTCATTAGCCGAGCCATCCAGTGGAAGGTGAACATGAGCAGCGAAGGCGGGAGTGGTGGTCGGCGTTGTGGCTTCCCCCCTCACCTTCATCCCAGGTTTAGATTACCTTACCCGGCGACGTGTCTTGTGCCTCGCTCGCTCGTGCTCCAGTTTCTTTCCCTCCTTCCCAGGGCCTTTGACCCCGGGGGATGAAAGCCATAAACCTCTTTCCTCCTCTGAAGCCAAAAAGAGTCTGTTACTTGAAGGAGAATTGGTCATTATACCCCTGTTGTTTACGTCTCACAGTCACATATTCCAGTTGCTGGATTTGCGACTTAAATCATGGCCATATGATCGAAAGATCACATTTCCGGCTGGCTTTAAACAAGGAACCCTGAGTCTTCACCGGAGTCCAAATTTAACTGTTTTAGCCCGTGATAGACAGTTGCTAGTAAGGAGTCGTACTGCACATTTAACATGTGGTGGTGGATCTTCTTGATGTCTGTGGTGAAATTGTCAGTGTGTAGTGTGTATGATAATGATAATCGGTTTATCGAATTTAGGGAACCATTCTCCTGAAAATACACAATTATTAACATAACTAAGAGGCCATAATAGTAACTACATAGTTAACTAGTCATAAAAGAGCTTAAGATCCAGGCGGGGCTGGTTACTTCCACGCTTTGGACAAGCTCGAGTGAGGTACATCATTATAGTCAAAGTGGCAGATATAGAGGAAGGTTTACGGTGTAATTACTATTGTTAATACGATATGCATTTCCTGATAATTAGTTGGACGTTAAGTGATGAATTATTGTACGATGACTGAGTTACGGTAGTATAGCAATAGACGCGCCACATGGCTTACCTTCGAGAAAACTGTACTCTTTACTTGCACAGCAATGCATTTGTAAGTGGATCGTTTATAACGTTCACAGTGGTAGGTATAAGTCTGTTCTTATATCGTGTGTGTGTGTGTGTGTAGTGAGGTGCGGCACCATGTGTGCTACTGCACATGGCCTCTGGCTGTACTCCCTCCCTAGCCCCCTGCCCCGGGCCCCAGCCCTTCCCGTCTCCACAGGGGTCATGGTACAGACGTGAGCTGGGTGTTGATGCGCCCGGCCGGGCTCCCGTACGAGCACAACAAAAGAACATCCTCTCTCCTGTCATGGATTTAGTTTTCTGTGTTGATTATTGTCTGTACACGGCCAGGGAAGGCTAGTTGACTTATGTTTCCTCCTCGAACAGCATCATATTCTTCCTACAGCAGTACAATGCCCTCCAAGTCCCTAGGGCATGAGGGAGCAGCCTTTGCCTCCTTCCTGGGTCTCAGATGGAAAGAAGTCGAGTTCTTGTGGTCTCATGATGAACATTAAGCGCATCCTTTACTCTCTCTCTCTCTCTCTCTCTCTCTCTCTCTCTCTCTCTCTCTCTCTCTGTTATTTGTATGCATTAGCTTTTCTGTTTGTCCTCCAGTGTAATTATCGTTACGAGCCACAAGCCCTGAGGCAGTCGAATGAAATTGCTTTCAGTCCTATAAAATACCGACAGTGAGTCAAGTAGCGAAAGATTAATAGCTGGCCAATTTGGCGTGGTGTCTCCAGTTGAGGCTATTTTTACACACATGCAAGTACAAAGACGTACACACGATCTGCTGTGTACACACTTTCAGTCACTCCAACATTACACGGTATAACATTTACACACATTTACTCAATTTTACATGCATACACCGAGACCAAAACGTATGTACGCGCAGAATGTCATATTCATATTCCCTCAAAGTGTCCTATACACACACACACACTTATTTTGACTCATACACACTTACGAATAGCTTGGCACTCAAACGCTGTCACATACTCAGCGAATCCTTTGCCCCAACAGTTCAACACACACTTTGACGCAGTTTAGAGCATACACAGAAGCATAGGCCCTGACACATGCGTTTATACACATGCACATATCTTGAACATATACACATGCGCACAGTGTGACACATACACATAGAACTGACATTTGCATATTCACACAAAGAAATCTGTCGTAGGCCTTCACTCAGTCCGCCAAATACAGATGTATTAGTAAATACAAATTCAAGTGTAAACACCTACATGGATATTCATAAATGATCACTAATATACACAAGTTCAAACCCAGATGCTCATACATGAACACAAGCAACCTCTTATAGACATTTTTATTCATTTTATTCATATTTACATCGGGACCAATTTATATGAAAAAGTCCTGGTTTTACCCATGATCTCTTTCTGAAGGCTACTGCTGCCCAAGGCTGCTCTACTTCCAGTAGCAGGGAAATGTGCCCTCCTTTGGACCGAAAGCTTTTCGACGGGCAAGTGCTGCCAATGATACAGCTTCGCCAAAGGTGACCTTTCACTGGCGATGTACCCTCTCGCAGGCGAAGCCAGGCAACTCCATTATATATATATATATATATATATATATATATATACAAACACGCACGCTCACGCACGCACACTCACGCACACATACACACACACACACACATCCCAGCCTAGGCCAGGTGTGTGTGTGTGTGTGTGTTGCCGGACTCTGTATGCTTGAAGTTGCACCGCAAGTGAAAAGTCGCCTTCAGCGAGCATAGGATCATCGTTTGCTGACTAGAGAGAGCACAGTCTCGTCAAAATAAGTCTCTCGCCAAGGGAATCCATCATTTCCCTGCTATTGGGAGCAGCGCATCCTTGGAGTTGCAGGAGCTCCTGGAAAAGGGGTTCTTAGGGCAGTTATGAATATATATATATACATATATACATCCATACATATTTTCAGACGAGTGGCTGTTTGAATTAGATAAACTGTTCTTTGTTATTTGTTTATTTGTTTATACGCTTAGTAAACAAGTCAGCAAAATGATTTAAGTTTACTGCAGTGATTAATTTAGTTCACAGTTCCCTTTAGAATTTGATGTGATTCAAATGATCGTCCATTCACCACAACATCATCGACAGCAGTAACTAGTGGTACAAGCCCTCTAGCCAATCCTGAATTGTGATAAGCATAAAGAATGTTTGTAAGTGTGGAGGGCGGGTGAGGCGCGTATTGCTAAGTTCCACCACGTATATACCTCTGTAATTTTCATCTCTCTACCGTATATCGTTTATAATTACAATACACTGCATGTGTGTGAGCAGACAAATAAAAGACCTGCGTTATTGAGTGCAGTCAGCCATTCGGCTGAAAATGTACAATTGAGAAATTACAGAACCGGGCGGTCAATAATAGAACCTAGTTCAGTAATCACAAAAGAGCCTAAGATCACAGTGGGGCCGGATCTTCTGCGCTTTGGATAAGCGCATTGAATGAAGTCTACCTACACAGTGCAGGAAGGTTTACCGAGTAAATTTTATGGTTTATACATTATACATTTAGCGGAGATTCGTTGAATATTGTGAGGTAAAGTTACATATTGGTTGAATGTATGTGTGTGTGTGTGTGCTTGTATGTGTGCTTGTCTGTGTGTTTGTGTGTGTTTGTATGTGTGTGTGAGTGTGTGTATGTGTGCGTGTATATGTGTGTGTGTTTGTATGTGTGCATGTGTGTGCTTGTGTGTGTGTTTGTATGTGTGTGTATATGTGCTTGTGTGAGTGTTTGTGTTGTGTGTGCATGAGTGTGTGTGTATGTGTGTGTTTGAGTGTGTGAGTGTGTGTGTATGTGTATGTGTGTACGTGTGCGTGTGTTTGTGTGTGTGTGTGTGTGTGTGTGTGTGTGTGTTTGTATGTGTGAATGTGCGTGTGTATGTGTGTGTGTTTGTATGTGTGATGTGTATGTTTGTGTGTGTGTGTGTGTTTTTGTGTTTATATGTGTGAATGTGCGTGTGTATGTGTGTGTGTGTGTGTGTGTGTGTGTGTGTGTGTGTGTGTGTGTGTGTGTTGCGGTCATCAGTATGCCAGGACGATGTCAGCTGGCATACGTGCGGCCCATACCTTTCTCCTGTGGTCATGGCCAACATGGCGAGAGTGAAGGCTCAGGCCAGATGAGGCTCAGGTCAAACTCTTGCCCTTAAAGGGCCTCTCGTAGTCTACTGTAACGTTCCGGTGTCCTAATTGGCGGGTTCTGGTGTACTCTAACGTGTACAGAGGTTGAGAACGGTAGCGGCCATGAAACCGATGTGATATTGTGGTGACGAATCATAAGATATTTGTTCTTTTGTCTTACGCTCATTATTTACCTCCTTCCAAAACATCATTTTATTCTCCCTAAAGTTTAACGATACTCTCTCACCCCAGCTCTCATTTGCCCACTTTTTCAACCTTTCTCTTGTCCTCCTGCCGCTTTCTGTTATACATTTCCCATTCATTAGCACTCCATCCTTGTAAGTATCGTCCAAACGCCTCTTTTTTCTCTTTCACTAACAACTTTACTTCCTCATCCCACCACTCACTAAACTTCCTAATCTGCCCACCTCCCATCTTTCTCGTGCCACACGCATCTCTTGCACATGCCATCACTACTTCGCTGAATACATCCCATTCCTCACTCACTCCCCTCACTTCATTTGCTCCCACATTTTGCCATTCTATACTCAATCTCTCCTGATATTTCTTCACACAAGTCTCCTTTCGAAGCTCTCTTACTCTCACCACTCTCTTCTCCCCGACATTCTCTCTTCTTTTTTGAAAACCTCTACAAATTTTCACCTTCGTCTCCGCAAGATAAAGATCAGACATCCCACCAGCTGCCCCTCTCAGCACATTAACATCCAAAAGCCTCTCTTTTACACGCCTATTAATTAATACATAATCTAATAATGCCCGTTGACGATATCTCCTACTCAAACCTCTTATCCACTCACCGTCTACCACTTCTGAAACCCCATTGTTCCTCCCCAGTCTGATCGTCTGTACATGCCATCACCCTCTCAATTAATACCATCCCTTACAACTTACCAGGTACACTCAACAAACTTATACCTCTGTAGTAGGAAGACTCACCTTTGTACCTCTTGCACTATATAATGCGTTCTGGCAGTCCTTTGACCACACTATGATACATACACATTGTAATTCCTAACTCACTAATCATCAACACAGTCACCCCGTTTCATAATAAATTCAAGTGCAGTACCATCCACTCCAGCTGCCTTACCACATTCAGGCTTAATCAAGGCTTTCACCAACTTTTCTCTCTTCAACAAACCTCTCCATGATTCTTTCACTTCATGTACCTTCGCAACCCAAACTTCCCACATCTGTCATCATAGCATCAGACACAATCAACAGTCCTTCAAAATACACACTCCATCTCCATCATTACTTGTTACCACTTCCCCATATGCCTCCTTCACTAGTGTTCCCATTTGTTCTCTTATTTTCTGCAAACTGTTTGGTGCCGCTGCTGCTGCTGCGTGACAAGTTTCTGGGGAGGTTCTAAGGGAAAGACTGTATGTCGGGGCTGATGAATTATATATATATGACTCTGCTGCCATCGACAGGGAGGGTTCAGGTAGTAGAGTAATGGCACGAGACCGGGTATTAGTGATGGGTGATTTGAATGCGAAGATGAGTAATGTGGCAGTTGAGGGTATAATTGGTGCATATGGGGTATTCAAGGTTGTGATTGGAAATGATGAAGAGCTCGTGGATTTGTGTGCTGAAAAAAGACCACCGATTGGGAATACCTGGTCTAAAAAGAGGGATATTGACAAGTATACATATGTGAGTGGAAGAGATGGTCAACGGGCAATATTGGATTATGTGTTAATTGATGGGCGTGTAAAAGAGAGACATTTGGATGTTAATGTGCTCAGGGGGGCAGCTGGTGGGATGTCTGATCACTACCTTGTGGAGGCGAAGGTGAAGATTTGT
>JAYMFT010212045.1:0-11492 GCA_038088735.1 Panulirus argus
TTTTCTCCATGAATGGTCTTCGCTTTTCAACTGATAACTCTATTACGCTGGCGGTTACATCACGCCTACTCACCCTCATCGTTCTAATGCTCATCCTCTTTCTCGCATCTCTCATAATCCGGAGCTGTGAGGCGTACAAAAATGGGGAAGCAGTAACTCGGTTAAATTCAACAGAGCCAGAAAGTAATTGTCATCCATATCTCTCTTTCTAAATGGCATATTTCCCCCTTCTGTTCAGTTACCAAAACACTACAATTCAACCCTACAGTAACATATGTAGGACATGACCATATTCTTCACTATCTTATGGAAACGCCACATGATTAGCAACAGGGAAGTATGCTTCCTTAAAACTGGTGGTTGTGTACGTGCCGTAATCACTATCTTGTGAGCTGCTATTTGATACCCACAGGGGTGTCTCACATAGGGTGGATTAGTACCCTCACCTTCCCATTAGCCAGAAAATAAATCAAACGTTTTCCGTCTCATTAATTATCCAGGCATCGCTTCTCCCCATCCACCCCTCTTTGTTTTGCTGCGTTGTTACTGTCGTCTCCCTGTCCTGTGACAAGCGTTTAAGCCGCTGCTTCCCATAGCTTCTGTTTGGAGACCAACCACACGAGGAATGACTGTTGTGATGTCTCCTCCTTTCCCCGACGAGCGAGGCAGTTGAGTTCCCTTCCCGTCTTTCGTTTTTCCTTCGTCCTATAACGTTCTGAAGAACGTCTTAATTCTTCTTCTCATAGTCTATTTTCTTCTCAACTTGGATGGTCGTGATTGTTGCACTTGAGTTACGGGTTGTCAAGTGTCCGGTGGGACGTAGAGAGACTTTGTACATTCGTTGGACTGAAAGCCAGCATCCCACGTCTTCTTGGCTAAAAGAGTGATACTTGACAACCATCGAATAGCTGGCAGAAAGAGAGTAGACCGGCAGCCATGTCGGCCTGTAAGGGTAATGTCCATGGTCATAGCATCAGACATAAGGGTGATTCAAAGGTTCAAGGCTCTCATCCTCGTGTTCAAGAGCTTCACCAGTATTATTCACTTTTCAAAAGTTTATGTTCCATAGAAAATGGACCCTGTCTGTAACACGCCCGTGCGCGCGCCGTAATCGGATGTGTCGTCTGGGGATTAAGCTTTCTTTCTCATGGTTTCAGCGGTCGTCACTACGTACGATCTGGTGGTAGCCACTATATAATATTTATCATGTGATGGCAGCCATTACGTAGTTCACCACACGTACATTTGAACAGTGCTATTCTTTTTTTCTTTTTTTCCAATTCGTGTCTGCGATTCAGCCAAGATGGCTGGTTATTTTGAATCCCGGGAGTCCAGTTGGCCTGTGGTTGGGGTCCCTGCCAGTGGGGGCGGATGGGTCAAGGTGGCTGGAGTGTTTGCGGGAGGGACGAGCGGGTCAGGCGGCGTCAACAAGAATCACACAAGCCCATCAACGCAAGAGCATCGCAACCGGTGGTGGCGCCCGGCATCCATTATACCCTATTTTGACAAGGCTCCCTGTGTTCCCTTCCTGTAAGATAATCGCACATTCATCAGAGGAGTCTCCCCCTTATTCGTTCTTGGAGATCCAGTTTCTTAATCAGCTTTCTTCTTTGTGGTATAATGCGAAAGGCTTTCTCACGGTCCAGATGCAGACAATCAACCTGACCTTCCCTTTTGTCTAAGACAGAGTTCACACTCTCGTATTAATTTAAGACCTCCTTTCCTGAAACCAAGTTGTCTCTCACTTTGGTAGTTCCTCCTCTGCAAAAAAAAAGTCATCCATTTGCTTTTGGATTGTCTTTCAGTATCCTACACACCACGTTCCTCAGGGAGACCGGTCTGTAGTTTAGCACATTCCTCCATTCTCCTTTCTCACTGACAGTAATGACGATTGCCCTCTTCCACGCCCTTAACACGATACTATTTTCCAGTGACATCTTGAAATAGAACATTTCCAGTGAATCGTCAAACGTATCTACACAGAACCTCAGCACATATGGAGATATTTCATCTAGACCACAAATCTTAAATGTGACCGGTCAAGACCCCTTAGTATTCTGTTTATGTCTCTTCTGCGTATTTTGATGCTTTTCAATAATTTCCTCCCTATTCCATCTCACTAACGTTGGGGCTACAGTGTCTTCAACCATGAAAACTCTTCTGAATTTGTCATTCAGTTCCTCGTACATCTTTCTATATTGCTCTGAATCCCGTAAACATATTAGCAGTTTTTATAACTGACAGTTTACTCATAAGGAATTTATAGAAAAAATTTGGATTGTCACCTGCCTTGCACACAATATTCTTTTAAAAGTATGTGTGTGTGTGTGTGATCAAATGTCCGTTCTCTTTGGTTCAAAAGCATGAAAATATATAAACATTCGCGAACATTTTTCTTTATAAGAGGATCTTCTTTAGTCAAATCGGGATTACTTTTGTCCTGATCCACTTATAGCCACAGCCTACCATTGCTCTGCCCTTCCCTTCCCACGTTCCGTGAACATTTGTGTCCCACTCCCTCTGTCCCGCAAAAATTCGAATCCTGGTAGAGGTAGCCGATCCACAGTCCACGCAGCTGTTCATCTTCCCTTAGGGGTTGGTCGATAGAAGAGGTACCTGGCATAGGCTAGTGTGCCTGTGTGTGTGTGTGTGTGAGTGTGTGCATACATACATAGGAGTAAAGACATGGTACATATATACAAGGTTAAGGAGACGCGGCAACATGATTGTAAAACTTTCCCCCGTAACGCACAAATAGCATTCACACACACACACACATACTCTCCCACTCCCATAACATAATCTTACTCACATGTCCTCTGTACACACACACACACTTCATAAACTGTGAATCAGAATCTTTCTGTTGAGTAGTATGAATGTATATACAACAGCTTCGAGAAGAAAAAAATGATATTACGCTTCCTTACGTATTTTCCAACACATTAGGCAATTTGCGCAAACATAAAGTGAAAATATACGTCAATGGAAATGATAGAAACGTCAATAATACATTAAAAGAAAATATCCCCCTCACCCACTCATTCGTGTCTTGACGATATCAAAACTTATAGCACCAACTGCAGTGCATGTCATATATGTCAGTATATACTTGCGACATTAATTGGTAGAAGACAGTACCATCAAGCGATGAGAGCCGAGTTATCTGTGCTAAATGACTTAAAAATCACCCTTGTAGGAAGATCCACAATTTTAGACCTTCAAATGTGGTAGACGGTGGCGGCCAAATTAGCACGAGTATTTTTTGGACACAATTCTCTTATCCCTAACACCTAACATAACCACCTATACTAACAAAACTAACCAGCGGAATGTAACTTGAATTTGACCACCTAAACCTAGCCTAGCCTTCCCGACCACCTAACCTAGCTTAGCTTCCTTTCTTGATAGTTACAAAATGTCTCCAGCTTGACACTCGGCGCTTGCTCACCAAGTGATGTCATGTTGCATAAGGATGACAGGGGATGTTATGTCCAGTGAGGTGAACCTATCAGGTAACTTTGATGTTCAGTAAATGTAAACGATAAGAATGAAATAACGCCAGAATGATTGTCATATTTATTTTCTCTAAACTATTCTTTTAATTGTTAGAGTGATAACGAAATGAATTTGATATTGTTAACGTTGGTTTCCCCGCTCCAGGATTTTTATTCTTGAAATATAAATTGATGCCTGTGTTGCCCCATCTCTTAGCCTTGCACTTATGTACCATGTATTTACTCCTGTGTATGCACACACCAACCTAAGCCAGGTATCTATTTACGAACTAGCCCCAAGAGTAGGATGAACACCTGGGTTGAGTGTGGACCGACTGCCGCTCCCAGGATTCGAACTCACATGGGCTCCATCCCGGGATGGAGCGCGCTGACACAGTCATTAACGCTAACCGATACACACGGAGGCCCGTATAGCGTAAGGACGCGTCCACACATGCCCTCGAACATGTGTTGGCAACATGGTAACAACACATTCACGAACAAGCTGTTAGCTTAATAACAGTAATAGTGTCCAGGGTAGGTTGGTAACACTGGCTGCTAGCATGTTGGTAGCAGTGGTGTGGACGAGGCTTGTAATATGCTGACAAACGGGCAGCCGATGGGCCACATGCATAGTGAGAGTGTATGTGGTCTTAGAATTATCTTTAACACCCAAAGAAGGTATTAAAGATTTTTCGGTTGGTGTATGTAGCTTAACGTTGACGGCCTTAACGACCCTAGCAGTTGATAGGCCTAAAGCTCAAACAACCAACCAACCAACCAACCGGGCAGCCGATTGAACAGACACACAGATGACACAGTCGTGAATAGAGGAAGCGACAGTGGAGTGGACGCGGGAGCAAACGCTACTCCTCGCAGACATATACCGTTCACATCTCGTATAGTGGGATGCCAAGAATTGTAATCATAAAAACAAGATAAAGAAGGCAGAAACCTGGAGGACAATTGCATCTGCAATGAAGGTAGAACGAGTCGAGGTGGAGAGGTAGATGAATTCAGACCCTGACGGCCCAGTTGCGCAGGGAGGTCAAGATGAAGGAACGGAAATCAGGTGTTGGAGCTGAGCTGAGGAAGTGTACAAGACGTCGTGTTTTGCATTTGACAGCTTGCCCTTCCTTGTAGACAAAACCAAGCCACATCATTCATAATGAGGCTGGGTTTGGGGTATGGAGTGATACACATTTCTATACAGTTTTATTGGTTGCTACACCTAATATAGGACACCAGACACAAATGATTATGAACAACATAAAATGTAATGTTTAGATCGGGTCCCACACATAGTTTAGGAGACCGTTCACAGAAATGTATGAACTAGGTATGTAGTGATACATATATGTTAGTGGGTGATATACACATCATGTCGGCCGGTATACACACATGATACTGTATCCAATGCCACACTGTATTACCACTGCTGCGGCTGCCAATATGCCGTCTTCACCGGTCGACATCATTTATGCTGGACATTCACCTGATTTGCGTGGATACACTCTGCTTCGCCTCAGTTACCAACATGTTGTCTGCTTCATCCTAACACGTTAGCGAACAACGGTCCGAACTTTGCTGCCATCATGCATTCGAGACATGTTGCCACCGGTTGTGTTGACAGCTAATGTTCGAGAGCATACGTGTGGACGCGCCTTTAGAGTCGATGTAAACAATCCGAGACTGTGTTATGCTGCTTTCTAGAGCCGCACTAGGATGACGAGAGGAATGTATATACACAGTTAACTAGGGAAGCAACTCTCTCGTACTTTCCAGCTTCAATATTATTATTCACCTTTTACTTCTGGGGGCAATCGCTGACTAATGAACTGTTACATGATACTCGCTCTTGTACCGAAGGCAAAACTGACTAACACTCACCCATAAAAACCGTATCATACGTTAGAAACCGGAGAAATTCACAGAAAAATTGATACAGTTCCACTGGGCAAAAAATGCCAGATATCACTACACTTGTTCTCGTCCCCTGTGGGCTGTCGTACGACGTGATAATATCTTTGAATTGACAAACAGGTGAACGAGAACCAATAGTGTAAACATACAAACTTATAAGTAAAATGTGCGCAAAGGCAAGTTTAGCTAAGAATCTTAAACTATGATGAATTCCTAAAACATGACAGATTAACACTTCAAAAAAATAATACTTTCAAAATAAGTAAGATTACAGCAGCTTTACATTCTTCTTTCAGAATCATATACAGACGAGGAGGTGGGCGTGATGTTGGACCCCATGGTGATGCGGGCGTTACTACAGCTACTGTCTTCCTCCACCTCCGAGCAGTCCTCGCGCCAGGCCCAGCTACCCCTTCCGCTTTACCCACGTCTCCCTCTACTGCCTGAACCAGCGCGCCTCACTCATAAACGAGACGACAATCAGGTTAGGCAACTCCTTCACAAGCGACAGGATATACAACACAGGTTAGGTGCCTCCCTCACGAGGGACAGGATATACAAGTTAGATCTTGAGGCATAGGTTACATATGACAGGCGCCTCTCTCGCAGGTTTAGGGCCTCTCACAAGCGACAGGATATACGGGCTACGCGCCTCACTCACGAGGGACATGATGCTTTCCCCACATAGGTTTGTTTACACTTCTCTCACGGTTCCACTGGACTAACACACTCCTTCTTTGTTGTACATAAGATGATTTAAAAATTTCACATATTCAGCAATGTCCTCAGGAAGGCACGAGTAATCTAACCACTTGAAAGGGTCATCGTTAGGGTTTTCGTTGATACATTTATCATGTATATTCGCTGTATCCATTGGAAAGTAAAAAAAAAAAAAGATAATCCATATCCTTTTGGAAGGACAAGCAAAAATTTGCTCGAAATTCAAGGTCCAACAGGAAATGCCAAGGTTTGTAATAATGACACTAACAAATCCAAACAAAAAACGCGACTTACTGAACGTGAAAAAATGATGGAAATAGAACGATATGAACGAGGTGCTGAATACAGCTATTAGATTGTCACTTGCTTTAAAAAATAATGCAAGCATCGACAATCATTTTCAGATCTTCCTCTCGGTCATTACTTAAGAAAAGGACACAATAGAGAGTTGCTAAAGAAGGTTTTAGGGAGACTAAACCCCCTCTGCAACCCCCCTCCACTCCATTGAGGGCCTGGAGGGCTAAAAAGTTTCTAATGGGTACCAACCACCCCTCTGGCAGCCCTGGATGGGTCGGAGCAGATCACAGTATATGAACGCCGTGAGTGGTTGGAGAACTGAAGAAGAAAACGAGAAGAAAATATCCCAGATGATCTCAATCTCACATGACCAACACCATGAAGAAATCCAATGTGTGAACGGGGCCTTCAGTCTCGATTGCCCGCTTGAGATAAGACTCAGACGCGATCGGCGAATCGCCTCGGGGATTTGATTTTAGGATACATTCAACACGAGCTGACTGAAGTGAAATTACTGGTCTCGCGTTCTGCCATAATCTGAGAAAACACTGCCCGAGCGGATCTTTCTTTGGGGTGTGTGGATGGGTGGGAATGTGGCTCCTCCTCATGTCCCACCCAGCCTTTAAAAGCATATGGCTTACAGTCCCATTATAAACATATGTTCATCAATCACTCAATGTTGTTTAATGTATATTAGAAACATTTATTGGTAGTCAAAGAAATTTATCTTCAGTGTTGATAAGACCAAATATTAGGGACATAGCCACTGGCAGAACTGTATCAGCAAAACCGATATTCTCTCTGGGTCGAGACGAGACCAGATAACATGTTGATATAGATATATAAGCTGCAATAATGATATTATATAATAATCATGATAATGATAACGGTTTGACATCTCTGTGAAGTCCGAAAACTGAACACGTTAGCAAAGCCTATCCAACCCTACCACATCCATCAACCTCATGCCACGTAAACACGGGTCTTAAGATAAAAATGATACGAATATTTATATTTTTTTCATGTTTATTAATAATTATTATTTTGATATGAAAATGCACGAATTTTCGTAAAAGATGCAGTTGTTTTTGCTTCTCTGATTAACGCTTCAGTGTCCGTAACGAAAAAGTTCTACCGTTACCCAGATTGATCTGAGCATGTACGAGAAATTTTACTAAGCGATCTGAATGAGCTGTTGGCCTACATAAGACTGAACCTGTTCCGACCCGAGATGATGAACATACGGCAGAATATATTCATGTCATCGGTAATGCATATATACAGCATGTCTGAAGTAATGAGGTACCATACATCCGACAGTTCCACTGGAGTTTATGTAAACCTGGCGAACTACTGAACCTTATGTCGACAGCTCCTTGCACTAAACATTTTTCGTTAGAATTTCAGGCAGATTCGTCAGAGTCCAGTTTTGCGAATTTGTAACAACTTCACAGATAATTCCGCATTATACCATTGGCTCCATTTTCTTGGAAATGATTTTTAGATTTTTTTTTTCACTTAGAGGGCAGGTGGCTCAGGTACGAGCCCAGCCTTTATCTCCGGTAACATGTGGACAGTAATGAGGGCTGATGACTGGTCCTTACACACCAGCCTAACCTTAATGAGGGACCGTCTGTGCTTCAAGCCTTTTCAGCTGACTAGGGGACGAAGTGTAAATTAGCGAACGACTCGGGTATACCTTTCACGGGTAATGATCGTAAACAGTATACGGTAGTAGATAAGCACCAAATAAAAGTTAAGATTAACATATGAAGTTACGTTATGAGTTGTTTTTTTTAAAACTAAGTGATGTGTAACTACGATAATGAAACTAGAGACAAGCGAAGCACTGAATGTAAGTTGGGATTAACAGATAAAAGTTACGAGTTATTTTTGAAGATTGATGTGTAACAAGATTACATTAACTATAATAAGATTAATAACAATAACAATCTTTGAAAATAAAGATTAAGAATAGGTTGTCAAATCACACAGCGAGTCTTTTCTTTTTAATGAAATGAACATAAGACTATGTAAACAGGGAATCAAATATTTGGTCATTAAGACTAAACGTCCCATCCGTCAAACTGTACGGTTTGTTTATAATTCAGTGTTGCAGAAATGAAGTGCTATATATCAATTCTACGGGAGATAACTATCAAATCTGACAACATACTTGACTTAATCTATGCATGTTGAAGGATCTTGTTTAATGAGTGTGAAATATGCACTGTACATTCGATCGCAGGGACACGTGAGGGAGGTGGAATGTCACAGCCCATCCAGCTGTTTCTATTATGCTCATGACTTTGAATTTCATGTAATCTGCCCTCGACACAATGATCAAGTAATAACTAGCATAGCAAGTTCAAGACGAGACCCCAGTGATGTAACTATCGAGTTGTTTTCATTTTAAGATTCTTAACATATCTGATGTAAATACGATTGTACTTGATCATTCTCTGGTCATGTAACAAAATATTTGATGCTGTTGGCAGTAAAGACCACGTGAAAAATACAAGAAATAATAAAACCTAAGCTCCAACTGGGCCTTAGCATATTGGTTTAGGATCTGGGATGCCGGTTTGCATATACATACGTGGCATGTGGGACCATACTTTTGGTACAGTTAAATCATGGGATTTGCTGGGCGTTCTATCGTACATCAATGGTAAAACCAACTGTGGGTCGGTTAGCGTTTTTGAGTGGAGGATTACTTAAGCGCATCAAATGTACAGCTGTACAGTAGTTTTAAACTTTTCTGTGGGTCTATTCCTGGAATGAAAATATGCGCACGTTTATGCTTTGCATCTACGTTGGTGTGAACCAGATAACACCAGTTCAAACTTCAGTTTTATTGAGTAGGTTTCGGAGACTTGAGAGACTGCGGGGAATTTCATTACGAATGAAAACACAGAAAAATATTAAGTTGAAGGGAAAAAACGACTTAACATATCGGTAAATATTGATTAATAGAAAT
This sequence comes from Panulirus argus, assembly GCA_038088735.1. Taxonomy (NCBI): domain Eukaryota; kingdom Metazoa; phylum Arthropoda; class Malacostraca; order Decapoda; family Palinuridae; genus Panulirus; species Panulirus argus. The sequence goes on from JAYMFT010212045.1 coordinate 9,418, forward strand.
TTTTTTCATTTTTTAAGTGTATTTTTAGACTGTTGCTATGTCTGGTAATGACTGAAATGTCTTCACAAATGTATCCTTTTTATGATCACTACAATCTCACGACTATAGTATGGTACTTGTCAATATTTTTGTCTCGGATAACGTAAGACACGAACCGTGAAACGATAGAATATTTTTGGAGGCATGTTTTGGTTGCATCGTCTGTACGTACACATTTAGCAAACTGAATGCTTTAATGGTAATGATATCTAAGGTGGTGGTCGTCCCCCCATATTCGTGCTGGACGAAGTAACATATAGGCTAGGTTTGATGCATGGGCTGACTGAATAAACTTTGCATAGCAGAATAAAAGAAAAGAAAATTAGAATGGAGAGAGTGCGGAGGAGATTTAGTAAGATGATTCCCGGGCTTGGGAACTAATCTCATGAGAGACGACTAAACGACTTAGATCTACTTAGTTTAGAGAAGAAAAAGTTAAAAGGTGATCTGACACAGGTAATCAAATTTTTCAGTGGTTTCCATAATATTGATCCAATGCTGGACTTAAAGATACATTCATTTGAGTTCCCTCGTAGAAATGGACGTAAACTCATGAGCCAAACGTTTTACCTCAGACAAGGCGAAGCGCTTTTTCTTCAGAAGGATTATTAACAATTAGAATGCTTTACCAATTTTAAAGCACGTGAAAGCGATGCCACAAATACTTTTAAAAAAAGACTTGATAAATATTTCGCTTAAAATTTACAGTTGACGTTATTGCGACTTCTCAGTTACATGAAAATTTAGAGGTTTTTCTCAGAGACATCTGGGTGTCTTTCTACTAGTACCAAAGCTAAGAGTTTCTGATCTTTTCCACTATCACAAACAGCCTCGTTAGGACCCAGCATTCTTTTGCTGCTTGAATTACATTTAATTTCTTTATAATCGTAGACACAATCAGTTAGTTACAAGGTGTTAGAATCACGCCTAGTTGTGGCACCTCAAACATCTTAATCTAATCTAGGCTTCAGCGTTTCAGAGCAATGTGTGTCTTTGATGTCTCATTTCCAGTGAAGAGAGTTATTTGATTAGGTTATTGGTTATGCCTGACCTTTTAGATTTGCTGTGGGATATATTTGTAACATGATACACTAAATATTTTCAATTTCAGAAGTCTGTATTAATATAGAAAAGGTTCTCTCTTAAAGTGACGTTAATTATTTCAATATTTTCTCAGAATCTAGTCGGAAAGGTAAGTTCGGACATCGGCTGATTTGGTTACTGTGATGCACTGAGTCTAACAGGGATAGCTCGGTTTTACATATCCCTACTTCAGATAGGCTTTTGCATGACGTATTTCCGGACGAATCTAATTTCATACAGAATGAGTTTGAAGCACGTTTAGGTCACACAGTTCCGGGATGCAGCACACCAGCAGGACTATCTCTTGCATTCAGTGAATCAACTGATTTGGCTGTGATGAACTTTCGCAGATTTCTCTCGAGTGTTTTAAGAACTTAAAGATATTCCGAAGTTTGAATTTCAAGCCTTTTAGTCTAAAATACGGTCACTCAGCTTAAGTTCCAAACAGCCAGGTCTTTCGTTATGCATTTTTTTTTAATCTGGTTTAAATGCACGTGGATATGCCAAAATCTCTGAACCTGCAAGTTTCGAGAATGTATGTGAAGCATCTCTGTTTCGGGATTCGGAAAAAAAATAGACTTTTGAACTTCGCCAAAACAATTGCACCCGTTTGTATCACTGGCTGTTTCAGCACATTTCTAAGATTTTTATGACTACAGAATTCTGTACATGTGCCGTGACCGTTTGACATTGTTACCAAGTTGTGGTGACTGTACTCGTTGACCAGCATGGGTCTTTGCATGTGGCATCATGATCCTGGGCAGGAAGTACGTATCCTAGTTGAGGTGACCCGTGTAGACACAAGGCTTACTTGCCCTTATCGGGGCACGGTTTTGGACGTCTTTGTTTGCCTCTCTCCTCCATGTTCTTCTTTGCCTTGTTGTCTGTTCACATCTCTCCTTTTTTGGGAGTGGTTTATATATATATATATATATATATATATATATATATAT
>JAYMFT010212056.1:0-11492 GCA_038088735.1 Panulirus argus
TGTGTCATTACCTGGTGTGTATGTGTCATTATCTGGTGTTTATATGTCATTAGGTGGTGTGTATGTGTCATTACTTGGTGTACGTGTGTCATTATCTGGTGTATATGTGTCATTACCTGGAGTATATGTGTCATTACCTGGTGTATATGTATCATTACCTGGTGTGTATGTGTCATTACCTGTTGTATATGTGTCATTACCTGGTGTGTATGTGTCATTACTTGGTATATATGTGTCATTATCTGGTGTATATGTGTCATTATCTGGTGTATATGTGCCATTACCTGGTGTATGTGTGTCATTACCTGATGTGTATGTGTCATTACCTGGTGTATATGTCATTACCTGGTGTATATGTGTCATTACCTGGTGTATATATGTCATTACCTGGTGTGTATGTGTCATTACCTGGTGTACATGTGTCATTATCTGGTGTATATGTGCCATTATCTGGAGTATATGTGTCATTACCTGGTGTATATGTGTCATTACCTGGTGTGTATGTGTCATTACCTAGTGTATATGTCTTTATCTGGTATATATGTGTCATTGTCCGTGTCATATGTGTCATGTATCCGCTTCTAGTGTATATGAGCCTCCTCTTCCCGTTGTATCCAGCGGATGTATGTATCACGCCGTTGTGTTTGTGTAAATGTTTATGTGTCATATATCCCTGAACAATGTATCCCGTCTTTTTTGTATCATTCCCACCCCATGGCAGCGTATATGTCCGGAGAGAGACTATGTTAGCATATGTTATGTATGTGTCACATACTCGAGTGTTGCCAGCAGTTAATGTCTTCAGTTCCCGTGAATTTTCACCGCCGGGCTGTGTATGTGTTCGTGAAAAGTACATTGCTCCCCAGTCTATGTGTCCTGCCTTATTACTTGTATCCCGAATAGTGTATGTGTCCTACAGGCCGTGTATTTTACGTATGCAGGTATCCATGAGTGTGTATGTGTTGTGGGAAATGTGATGGGGTGTGTGGTGATAGAGTATGGTGGCAGGTATGGTAGTAAGTGTGGTAGGGTGTGCGCCGGTGGAGAGTGTGGTTGGATGTGTGGTGGCATCAGATGGTGTGGTGGCGTGGCTGGAACCACTGCTGGTGTGAGGGTTGCGTGCTACCAAAGCCTGCCCAAGGTGTCCCTGACATGTCCTCACGCCTCACACCTCACACCTCATGCGTCACACCTCATGCGTCACTCCTCGTGCCTGGCCATGCTGTACCATCCCACATGCGTTACGCTCTCAACGCATTGGACTTGCTCGCCATGCGGACCTTGGCTTGGCATGCGTTACTCTTAACACTAACTCAGCCAATCAAGTGTCGGCTCTCAAGAGCAAACGTAGGGGTTCAACCACCTAGCGATCGGCTCTTAAGAGCTAATGCGACATCCAGCCAATCAGCGGCCGTCTCTTAAGAGCAAACACGAAATTTGGCCAATCAGTGGCTGAGGTTCTGGTAGTGCCAGAGAGCTGTGGGGTTTTTAAAGGATCGCGTGACTGGCCGGCTGGTGTGTTTACCATTACGAAAAAATGTAATCGTGGTTGTTGGAATAATGTGAAAATTACGCTCCATGAATTGCCTGCCAGAAGATGTAGTTTAGACTTGTGTGTAATGAGGCGAGATTATGTGGGCGCAGACAGTGCTACACCACGGAATGACCGCTGGATGCAATGGTTCGGTTTTTGTGTGTACGTGTGTGTGTGTGTGTGTGTGTGGTGCTGGGTCTGGTCCCGTGGCACACACGGTAAACCCGGCTCACGTTCTGGCGCGAGGGTCCCCGCTGCCCGCCCGCCCTTCCGGCACCCACCGCCCTCTCCTTGAATTGTGTCAGCGCGCACACAGACTAGTCCACCATAAGATACACATCGAGGAAACTTGGGTTGCGAACTCTCATTCCACGGCCGGCGTCGGAGGGCAGCGTCAGGCAGCGCGCCTTGAGTGCCCCGTCTCCACCTTTGGCGTCCCGCAGGGCACGACGACGGGGGGCGGGCGTGTGTTGGTTTGTATCAGCAAACGATGTCGTGATAATGAACCTGCTCGTTGGATGTGCGGCTGCGACTCTGGTGTTGGTGCTGGCAGCAGATCTCCTGACTTCATGATGGCCCTTCAGAACTCGACCACTGCCAACCATGTCACCGTCAACCAGACCGGGAGCAAAGGTATGCAAGTCAGCCTTGCTTCCACCAGCCATGTCCCGCTTCCGTCTGGCCCAGCAGGCCCCAGCCTCCACCAACTTGTTCAGGCCAGCCATCTCCTCGGCGTCACCTGTGAGCTGGGAGGAACACGTGAGTATCATCAAATCCTCGAGCTGTCGTCTTCGTAGACACGAGACACCTGTACTCACGGCACGCGAACTCATGAACGCCTGTGCAACTTTCATTCTTCCCAACCTCACCCATGCCTCCCCTGCCCGCCAGGTCTTCCCCCTTATCTACCACATAACAGGCGATACTAGAAAAGGTGCAGAAAAGAGCATTCAAAATCATCCTCGGTCCCTCTTACACAACATGTCAAGAGTCGTTTAACAACGGCTTCTCTCAACTTTTTCCAAACTTCACTTGGATCTCATCCGATAGTTCTGCAATGAGCCACTGTATCATTGCGGCCAGTATTTCTTCCTGCCACCTGAGACTCCCTCGTCTCCACACTGATCCCATACGACCCACGAGACCAGCCACATCCCAGATAATGCGAACATCAATAAGCAGTAGATAATCTGGTAATCTCAACCGCAAGGAGTGTCTAACATCCCATCAGTTTTATAGCCCATGTTCGTAATGTATGTGTTCAATCTGTTGCTTTTGGATCGTTGTCTTCATTTAACTCGATAAACCGTAGTGAATACATGATGAGTGAGGGTGGAAGTTCCAGGTGAGGAGAGGAGACACATGAGGGTAGGCGGGACGAGGGGCACATGTAACACCCTTATCCGTATTCACCAACACCAAACGTCTCGGGTATTTCCTTTACCCGTCACCAGTGAAATGCACATACTGGTCAGTGCTTGTGAAGAATCTTTGGAAATCAATTGTAACATACGTATATGAATGAAATGAGAATGTAAACGAAACATATACAATCGAGAAATGAGGCAGAATAGAGTTTGATGTAAAACGCTGACAATCATATAATACCCAACACTGGCAGCAGTCTCTCCCGTCCTAGTAAATGTTTACTGACACTCTTGACCAGTGGCAAGATGGAGGACATCATCTGTGGCATGTGAACGTTCGTGTGACATCTACAGTGTTGCTTATGTTAACAAGGTTTCTCTAAATCCTTCCACGTGCATAGATGAACGTGAGGGATTTTCCTGCAGAACAGAAGGGCAACTGAATAACCCCTGTAGTCACATTTTCCAGTCCAGTGACTGAGAATGTTGGACACCACAATTCCACGAGTCTTGATGATCTATATCTATGGATTGTATAAACCTCCTGCATGCAGAGGGAGAAGCCGAAATGAAATTACTCTCGTGGTTTCCAACGACATCGAATCACTCCCTTAACATTTCATCCTCGCTTCCCGTTGTGGTCTTACTGGGGGCGGTGTCGACAGCCGACGAGATGGTCGTCTGCAGTACAGAGGTCAATGCCAGCAGTGATGGTTAGTTTCTTATGATTACTGGTGTTTTTAACTTCATACTATATTGTTTTAGTTTACGTATTTGTCCTTTACTGTTGCAGTTTAGGACTCAGTTACAAAACTGTATTTCTAGAACAGGTTTTGAATAAGCTTTGACCAGTGTTTACAAGAGCCATATACTCAGTGAGAGTGTGTGTGTGTGTGTGTCTATGGAACTATCCTCAACACCTGCAGGAGGTGTTAGGGATAGTTAAGTTGGTGGCAATAGCTTGCCCTTGACGGCCTTGGTAGGTCTAAAGCCTAACTACCCAACCAAACAACCAGCCTACACAGTTGTCTGGTGATGGGTGAAGAAAATACCCGAGACGGTTGAGTGTTTATTCAGGATGGATGAAAAATTCTTCGGCACTCGGCCCCTGGTCTATCCCGCTATATCTGTATGTACGTTTGTCTGTTTGAGTGAGAGTGTATATCTGTGTGTGTGTTGGTTGGTAGATTCAGAGAGCAGTAGAAATGTAGGATTACATCTACAGACAGATAACATATCATGTGGTCAAGTGATCCTGAAATTTTTACTTGCATGAATATAAATGAGGAAAGCATTTCAGCGATGGCACTCATGGAGGGTCGATGTCTATAGGGAGGCACAGGCAAGCTTAGAGAGCCCGCTGGGTACTGTTCATTGACATGGGAGCGTGACACGTGGAGCCCTGAGGGCCCAGGGACCCGCGGGGCCCCCGTACCAGAAAAGGAGGAATGGCATTGACCACTCGTGCTGGTGTGGTATTAATCAAGTTAAACCAAAGGATCTACGTGTACAGAGTACCAGAGTACCGACACCACAGTGGAGAGGGAACACGGGCCACATCTTGGGTATGCAGTGTACCGGGTGTGATGGACCTGCCAGCGGTACTGGGGAGGCTCAGAGGTTGGTTTAGGATACGTCAAATGCATGATAGATAATTCACAGGAATCAGTTTGGTGCCGACGGTTTCATGTGGAAATGTACACGATTTTGGCTGTGTGTGTGTGTGTGTGTGTGTGTGTTTGCGCGCAACGCTCAGTCAGGTGTGTGTTGGCAGTGTTGGTGTGAGCAGGGGGAGGGGGGCTGCCAGCTCTGGCGAGCCTTCCCCCACCCCCGTGTGAAGTGTTCCCTGCGGCCGTGTAGCTACACAAACAATGCCTGGACATGGGACACTTGCTGCTGTTGTGGGACCTGCTGTGCATGAAGGTCCCAACCACAGCTAACGGCCAGGGACCCGCTACACACTCTTATTTCGGGGCTCATATTTCTTGGGCATTAGGGAGCCCCGGAGATTGTGGTGATAAGGCCAGTATTACCCAGTTTTAAGTACGATAATGGCCGTTGCTGACTCCCTCCCCCCCTCCTCCCGCAGCTCGGGAATGGTGGTTGTGGGGGGGTGCCTCCCCACCCCCAGCCAAGTCCTGCACTCACGACTTATCTTTTCCATCAAAGTTGCTTTCATTTTGTGATGTATGTTACGGCCGTAAGACAGTGAGAGAGAGAGGGAGACCCGTTGGCCCATGTCCGTGCTGTTTCTTTGAACTCTATACCTGCTCCTATTCCTTTTCTAAGTGGATGAGGTAAGAATAGAGCAGTAGCAGGACTTTCTCCCTACTCTTCACTCCCTCCGGCAGCAAGAGCAGACTGGAAAAAGAACTGAGGAAATGCCATGCATATTTTGAAGTAAGCCTGCATGGAATTTAACAGGAGAAAACGAAAGGGAATATTTTGCCACCAAATATTGCTAAGCTCTCATACCCTATGCTGCACTACAATGTGTTCATTTCTGGAATGCTGTCAGTGGAATCAATGTATATGTATATTTGTTTTCCTTGTGTTCATTCAGTGGATACCTGAACTGAGGGAAATTTAGTTTGACCAGTTTTCGAAGGTATTCATAGTCTGCATCAACAACGTTTGATGGTGACTTGAGCCATTGTGCAACGCATCCGTTCGCAAAGAGACTTTTTCCGTGTTAGTTCCACATTTTTTGCCCTAAGTTGCGCTCCATTCGTCCCCGTAAATGTATGTTCAAGAGCTTCAAAAACATCTTCGTGCATTACGTCGTCGAAAGTACTGAAAATTCTGAACACTTTCATTGGGTCACCGCGAAGTGGACGCCTCGTTGGAGGGATCAGTCTTCGTGAGCATCGCTCATCCGCCACACTTCTCACTCTTCCCTCCAGCAATTGTACGGCTTGCTTGGGCCTCCTCTCGCCCTTCTTGTACTCTGGGTTTTGGTGTGGTCATGCGTAGTAGTAAAGCGATGAGAAGGTTCAGAATTGGTGGTTTCATCGTCCGTGTTCCCTAGCCGTGACGTCCAGCACTTGCAGTCCGTGTTCCTAGCCGTGACGCCCAGCATTTGCAGTCCGTGTTCCCTAGCCGTGACGTCCAGCATTTGCAGTCCGTGTTCCTAGCCGTGACGCCCAGCATATCATATTGTTGATGATGACAGAATTGGAATGTTTGATCGTCGGGTTCAGCTTTATCGTCTCCAGAGTACATAACATTACATTTGTCTTCCATAAACATCATCTGCCACACGCCTTGTCCTCTCCACCCTAATGCCGTAACTTCTCTTGCACATTTAGAGCTCTACATCCAAGCTGTGCATCACCCGCGAATATTTTCGGAGATATTAGATGAGAGACCCAAGTCTAGATAATTAATGTACGTTAGGAAAAGTATTCGGCCACGAACCGACCCTCCACTTCGCGTCCGGCCAGTTTGGGGCTTCGCCATTTACGCCCACACGTCGCTTTGAGTCAGTCCGCTGGGCCGGGTGGCTGTGATTTATGTCGGTTCCTTAGACCATGTAGTTATAATTCATATGGCAGTCTCTTGTGTGGTGCTTTATCGAATGCCCTGTTTCAGAGTGTAGGTATATTACACTGGAGGGTACATCTGAGTTCCATTCGTCATATATAGCATGGAAAAATTCCAGTGAATATGTTGGAAAATATCTGTGGTTCGGGAAGCCATGCTGGTTGTTTGATGTTATGTTAGGATTCAGAAATGTCGCGATTTTGTCTCTCGTTTTACATAGACCCGACATGAGGATAATTGGCCGTAATCGTAAGGCACATATCTGAACTATGTCGTTGTGTGTGGGTTACGTACTTTCTGTTGGTGATATGGGAAGCGCTTTGGAAATGAGCGATTTCAGCTGCTGCCTGACCTCCTTCAAGAGTGCTGTGGCGAGGTTTTAAGGACCGAGAGCGAGCGAGCGATAGAGAGAGAGAGAGAGAGAGAGTACCTCTAGGTGGGTAATTTGCCAACGTTACGTATGTAGGCGGGAAACAGGAGTCCCACTGACCCACACGTACAGCAGTCCCTCGTGGGGGTGGGGGTGGAAATGAGCCTTATGGAAGCCTGTTTTACAGTTGCCATTGGCTCGGCGACCCATATAGGGCGGCCTGTAATAAGGTGTTCCAATGACAGATGTACAAGTTCTGCCTCATGTAAGGGTCATTCTCGTACCAAATTATGATAGATTTACAAGTATATCGCTGGCCGAAGCATTACCCCGCGATATATGGCTCTATTAAAACGATATATACCTTAGACATTGTGGTGAATATGAGATTACTTAATGCTGCATTCTCGGAAGGAGACGTGTTTCACGGGGCGACGATACCTCACTGTTCTTTATGGCGATGTCCCATCACTCTTACAAACCAAACTTTTTCCTTGCACAAAATTTCTCTGAATGCAAAATCTACTACAAAGAGAAATTTGCATAAAATTCATTCCTCGGAAATCGATCCCGTGAACTGTCTACAGTGAGGTGAGCATGTCCCGGCCAGCTGGTGCAAGGAGCGTATCGTAAGGAAATCTGTACAGTGAATTTATGGCGTGAAATAAAATTCCCGCAAGACTTGCTGGAAGTTGAGTCATTGTTGGGGGTGGCTCTCCCCTCCCCCCCCCTCCCCCCCCTCTCCCACCACCTGCACCCCAGGATGGGCGGGGCCTCCCTTCCCCAGTGCTTGGCCGACCCCGCCGTCAGGGGCCGCACTCCGCGCTCTCGTGGCCACACTCGGGATAGTGGTGGCCATACTCAGGGTATGATGGCCGCAGGTGGGACCCTCGTGGCCACAGTAAGGCTGGCCACCCTGCTCTCAGTAACTGCCTGGGCCACACTGTTGTGACCACACACGGGTCCCCAGCCCAGACACAGGTGCCCACTGTCTTGCCTGCTTGGAAGGAACACTGGAACACAGCAGCGAGTCATGGAGGAGTGTGCAGTAGGTGGTGTTGTGTGTAGCGACAGCCTGGCCCCACATTGCCCACCAGCACGCCAACATAACTCACGTGGACGGCAAGTACCCGGTATACTTAGGCTGAGTGTCAACAGAGGCGCCACGGGTCCATCAGTCAGTGGCCAGTGTCAGCCTGGACCAGTGACGGTCCTCCGCCAGTGGTTCACGTCCACAGGTTCACGACTCGGTGCTGTAGTGGGTTGTCCCACTGTCAGACGGGAAGGGGGGGGGGGTAACGGAGAGATGATGGAGGGGAGGTGGCGTGTGGTGGGGCGGTGTGACATGATGACTGCTGGGTTTGGGGTGGTGCAGCTGGGGGACGGGACTCCCCAGGCCGGTAGGGGAACGCATTTTGGGGTCCCAAGTGTGTTTGAAGGGCTTGTAGGGCACCGTCTGCTTGTGTCGCCCGCCTGAGTGTGCGTGTTCCTCCCCCACCCACACCCCGCCCCCACCACACCAACCCCTCCACCACCAGCCCCTGCACCCCTTCCCTTCCTTCTCTTACCCCTCTCTCCCGCCACCCAGTAGGCTCTCTCCCAGCACACCTACCCCTGGCCAACTACCCTCGCAAGACCGCTCCTACCACACCTCCCCACCTAGCCAACCGCCGAGACCCTCCCCCCCTGGGTCCATTTTGCCATGTCCCTGGCTAACCGCTCCCCTGGGATCCTCCAGTCACACCTCCCCTGGTTAGCGTCCCCCCTTGGGCACCTCCTGCCAAAGCTCCTCTGGTTAGCCTCCCCCCCCCCCCAATTCCTTCTTACCACACCTCCCCTGGCTACCATCCCCGCTCTGGACCCCTCCTACCACACCTCCCCTGGCTAGCCCTCCCGGGTCCCACCCACCACACCTCCCCTGGCTAGCCCTCCTCCCGGGCCCCACCCACCACACCTCCGCTGGCTATCCCCCCCCCCTCTGGACCCCTGCCTAGTCCCCCCTCCTGGGTCCCTATGGACTCTCGTCCCGCCCCTGTACTCCCCTTTCCCCGGGCCGCTCTGGTCGGGCCCACGTCAGCCCCTGCCACCGCTGCCTGCTGGTTCCAGTGTCTGGACGTGGCTCGTGTTGCCCGTCACGAGTTTGCCCCGCCGTACTTACTGGTCAGGACTGGAAGGCAAAGTTCCAGGAAGTCACTTGGGCCCGCCAGCCGGGCCATTCAGTTTATTCTCCCGTGACGCGCGTCTCCCCCCTCCCCTCCCCCCTGCTGGCCTGACATTGCTCCCCTTCCGTCCGCCTCCCCTCCCTCCTTCTTCCCCCCACTCCCACCACACACACACACACTCACAGCCTGCGTCAGCCGTGTTATCTGTGAAGCTCGTGGCAGCGCGCGTGCTGCTCACCCTCCTCCTCTACCACCACCACCACCGCCGCCGCCACACCGCCTCACCCACGCAGTTTCCTCGCTCTTCCTTCCGGATCATCGCAGCAGTTCACCTCACCCTCGTTACTGCTGTATCGTCAAAACCACGTCTACACACACCCACACACCACACCAGCACCACACAGCCTACCCACACCCCACCACAGAAACACCCACACACCACACAGGTTCCCATACACCACCACACATGATTTTGATCATGATTATTCATGATGTTCCCACGGGCTGAGACTGTAGCTCGGGGACGAGGGATCCCAGGTAACAGGAGGTGCTGGTGGTGAGAGCAGTACAAATCCTCGACCAAAATGTCCTCTTTCACGTCCATTGACGATGATACGGAGTTGCCGAAGGTGGCTTCTCGCTTGCGATATAACAACCAACCTGCAGGCGGAGTGATGGAAGTGTCAGTCAGGAGTGCATGCACTTTAAAAAGTTCAAGAGATGAGGCCCCACGAGTGAAGAATCCCCCTCCCCCCCCTCCTGTACTGTACTTTCGACGTGATGTCAGCGATGACAGTGTAGCTCTTCCGGCAACATGGCGCCTTCAGAACGCGGCAGCAGCTCCCCCACAGCTGCACCCACGCCACCCAAACCAAGATGGTGATGGGGGCAAATCAGCCTTTGCTTCCAACCGCGTCCCACCCGCCGCCGTCTCGCTGGACGGCAGCCCCCGCCGGGTCCTTCACTCCAGCAAGCCTCTCGATACACCAAGACGGAAGGAACAGCGTTAAGACCTTCCCGCACTTGCAGTTCGTCGTCGCAACCGCCTCGAGGTCACCCCGCCCGACACAGGACCAGCCAAATCCCAGCCGTTGTGAACGCCATCAGTAACAAGCAGCCAGCCAGCCACCCTCCTGTTGGCGTAACGACTGCCTGTGGACCCCAGCCGTCCATCATTCCTATAACCCCTCTAGTCCATACGTATAACATGTATTTTGTCTATATTATCAACGCTTGTCTCCTCTTGTCTTAAGAAACCCATGATAGATGTTAATAATAACGATAATATTTATAATAATAATTATTATATTTATTATAATTATCATTATTATTATTATTACTTTTATTATTATTATCACAAACACCTGGATACCGCAGCACGACACACAGACACACACACACACACACCACCACAGTTACAGGAGAGCCGATCCGACTCAGGGACTCAGAGGGAAGAGCTGTAGGGATGTTGTAAGGATGTGTGAGGAACTGAAGAGCAAGTCCACAAGCGTTTCCACAGTGGGAGACATTACAGCCCCGGCACCAGTGGGATGGGATTGGAAGGTCATGGAAAACACTGGAATGTATAGAAACGACATGTGCTAAGCGTCCTTGACCGATAGCTGACCTCACCCGTTGCCAGCATCGCGCCGTAAGAGGACTCCAAGGGCTCGAACGGGCTGCTTGAGGGTAAACAGTGCGCGTAAGTACAATGTTCAGAAGATCGTGTGACAGGAAGGCGGTCAGATCCTGCGTTAGGACACGGCTTGAGCGTGCTCCCGAGGCGTGGTCACCGACCCTTAAATAATCACAGAGCTGAAAGAGAAGGTCCAGAGGAGGGCTACAAACACAGCGCCAAAGTTGAGTGAGATGGGTTACAGTGAAAATTACAAGACATGAGTTTGTCTATAATGGAAGAGAGAAGAGTAAAGGGGGATTTGATCACAATCTTTAAGTTTTTAAACCTGTGTGATTAAGTAATCGGTGAACCAGACGCCATCGTCTGAATTTAAGCGAGAGACTTGTTAGAAAAATGTGTCAGATTCCTTTTACGGTATGAGACTAGTGGGTGGATGGGATAGTGTAACGCTCGGAGTTCAAATGTGGACGCTGATGTAAACCACAGCTTAACATGTGGTAGGAAAGAGTAAGTTCTAGAGATGGGGACCCGGCAGTGTACAACTCCCTACCCGTAATTGTACTGGTAGGTAACTATACATACACCCACACACCCCTACGGACACTCACACACCACTACAGACACCCACACACCACTAGACACTCACACACCACTACAGAAACCCACACACCACAACAGACACCCACACACCGCTACAGACACTCACACATCTTTACGCCACCTCATATAGCTTAGCCTGGTGTGTGTGTGTGTGTGTGTGGGTGTGTGTGTGCCCATATGAGTAAAGACATGGCACATATATACTAGAGATTAAGAGACGGGGCAGCACGAGCGTAAAACCTTCTCCCCGTAGCACACAAAGGAAGTATTTTGGGTG
>JAYMFT010212067.1:0-40000 GCA_038088735.1 Panulirus argus
GTGATGAGAGTAAGTGAGCTTGGATAGGAGACTTGTGTGAAGAAATATCAGGAGAGATTGAGTGTACATTGGCAAAAGATGAGAGCAAATAAAATGAGGGGAGTGGGTGAGGAATGGGATGTATTTAGGGTAGCAGTGATGGCATGTGCAAGAGATACGTGTGGCATGAGAAAGGTGAGAGGTGTCCTGATTAGGGTGGGCAGTGAGTGGTGGGATGAAGAAGTAAAGTTGTTAATGAAAGAGAAAAGATAGGTGTTTGGGCAATACTTACAAGGAAGGAGTGCATATGAATGGGAGATGTATAAGAGAAAGTGGCAGGAGGTCAAGAGTAAGTTGCAGAGGTTGAAAAAGAGGGCAAATGAGAGTTGGGGTGAGAGAATATCGTTAAACTTTAGGGAGATTAAAAGGATGTTTTGGAAGGAGGTAAATAATGTGCATAAGACGAGAGTACAAATGGGAACATCGATGTAGGGAGTAAGGGGAAGTGATAACAGGTAGTGATGGAGTGAGTATTTTGAAAGATTGTTGATTGTGTTTGATGATAGTGGCATATGTAGGGTGTATTGATCGGGGTGTGCGCAAAATGAGAGAGTCAGGGAGAGATTTGGCAGATATAGTAGAGGTGGTGAAAAAATTGGCGCTGATGAAATCCGTCAAGGCCGCAGGATTGGATGGTATTGCAGTTGAATTTATTAAGAAAGGGGGGGGGTGACTGTGTTGTTGATTGTCTGGTGAGAATATTCAGTGTATTTATGGATCATGGTGAAGTGCCTGAGGATTGGCAGAATGCATGTATAGTGCCATTGTACAAAGGTAAAGGGGATAAAGGTGAATGTTCAAACTACAGAGGTATAAGTTTGTTGAGTATTCCTGGAAAACTGTATAGGAAGGTATTGACTGAGAGGGTGAAGGCATGTACAGAGCATCAGATTGGGGAGGAGCAGTGTTGTTTAAAAAGTGGTGTTTATTTTGAAGAATGTATGTGAGAAATACTTAGAAAAACAGATGGATTTGTATGAAGCAATTATGGATCTGGAAAAGACATATGATAGGGTTGATAGAGGGGCTTTGTGGAAGGTCTTAAGAATATATTGTGTGGGAGGTAAGCTGCTAGAAGCAGTGAGAAGTATTTATTGAGGGTGTAAGGCTAGTGAACGAGTAGGAAGAGGACAGTTAATGGCTCCCAGTGAAGGCTGGTCTATGGAAGGGGGTTAATGATGTCACCATGGTTGTTCAATTTGTTTATGCATGGGTGGTGAAGGAGGTAAATACAAGAATCTTAAAGACTGGGATGACTATACAGTCTGTGGGGCTTGAGAGGGGCTGGAAAGTGAGTCTGTTGTTGTTTGCTGGTGATACAGCACTGGTGGCTGATTTGAGTGAGAAGCTGCAGAAATTGGAGACTCAGTTTCGATGAGTATGTGAAAGAAGAAAGCTGTGAGTGAATGTGAATAAAAGCAAGGTTATTAGGTTCAGCAGGGTTGAGGGACATGTTAGCTGGGAAGTGAGGTGTTTTAGATATCTGGGAGTGGACTTGGCAAAGAATGGAACTATGGAAGCAGATATTAGTCACAGGGTGGGGGAGGGTAAAGGTTCTGGGAGTGCTGAAAACTGCATGGTAAGACAGAATATTATTTGAAAGACAAAAATGATTATGTTTAAAGGAATAGTAGTCCCAGCAATATTATATGGATACGAGGCATGTGCTATAAATAAGGCTGTGCAGAGGAAGGTAGATGTGTTGGAAATGCAATGTTTTAGGACAGTTTGTGGTATGAGGTGGTTTGATTAGGTAAGTAATGAAAGGATGAGAGAGACATGTGGTAATAAAAAGTGTGGTTAAGATAGCAGAAGAGAGAGTGCTGAAATGGTTTGGGCATATGGAGAGAATGAGTGTGGAAAGGTTGAAATTAAGGATATATCTGTCAGAAGTGGAGTGAACAAGAAAAGTGAGATCAAATTGGAGATGTAAGGATGTAGAGAAAAGGATTTTGAGTGACTGGGGCCTAAACTTGCAAGAGAGTGAAAAGTGTGCATGGGACGGAGAGAACTGGAACAATATGGTATACTGGTGTCGATGTGCTGTCAATGGACTGAACCAGGGCAAGTGAAGCATCCAGGGTAAACCATGGAAAGCTGTGTTGGGCCTGGTTGTGGATAGGGCATTTCAGTGCATTACGCATGACAGCTAGAGAATAGATGTGAGTAATATGGTCTTTCTTCATCTGTTCTTGGTGCTGCCTCACTAATGTGGGAAACGGTGATCAAGTATGAAAGAAAATTTAATAAAAAAGCATTTCATCTATCCCTGGATACAGGAGAGAAAGAATACTGCTAACATATCTTTTGCTTGTCATAAAGAGTGACTAAGAAGGGCAAGAGTGAGGGGCTGGAAATCTCTCCTTCTGTATCAATGACTGCATTGATAGGCTGATCATTTGATTTCCATTTGTTTTTCTTAGCTATGCTGAAATAAGCAACCTCAAATGAGTTTACAGAATATGTCTAGAATGGTAGGAAAGAGGACTTTGGACTCCTTATAAGCAACAATAGATCATTCTTTCATCACACCCAGACACTGGTAGCAAGAGTCAAATATCTTGTCCTCATGGATCCTGGGTGTGCATCTTACACAAGACCCAAACCCATTCCTTGCTACTTTAGGAAGCACTAGTTCAATCCAAACAAGATTATTGTTCCTAGCTAAGGAATCCAAACAAAATAGGGGACATACAAGCATTGCAAAAGGCCTAATGCAAATTCAAGCATTGGATCTCATTAATAGCCAGGATGAACTACTGAGAGTTGCTAAAGTTCCTTAGACTGTACTCCCTAAAGAAAAGAAAGGAGAAGCATGTGATTAACTGTACAATAAGATACTTGAGAAACTTCCACTAAACCTGATCCCACCAGTGGAAGAAGGAATCATTACCTACACAAACCTAACATCAAGCAGATTCTGCCTGCTCCAATATACCATTGCCAAGAGTAGTGTCTAGACAGTGAAAGGGGACAGCTTTGGCTTTTGTGGGCTGCAATGCTTCAACTACCTTCAAAAGAATATCATAAAACCTGATGCCTTCAAGAGGTGCTTCTTGTAAAGGTTTCTTGCATTGTACCCAACAAACCCTCTCTGCCAAGTATACAGAACACCTAAAAGCTGCTTCCAAGCAATTTATCACCAACTGCAGTAACACCAGGGTGAAAGTGGGATAAATACCATCCCAAAGATAAGCACTGAGTATGAGCCATGAACCAGTTCAGATAAACTCACCTAAGTCAAAAAAGCTTTTCTAATATTGAAAGGGATTGGTATGGTCCAGAGATCTTAATTTAGTTTATCAGAATCATCCTTGTTAAGGGAAGACCCTCCACAAAGTTCATAATTTCCAGTGCGTAGCTTACCTAATTGAGTGTTTTGGGAAAAAATTATGTGTGCTTTTATAACCACAATATTCTGCTCATTTCAGTTATAGAATCTAGTATCATTTCCACTTTTGTATTTCAAGGAAAGCTGAAGATAGTTCATGAATGTAAAAGAACCATTTACACCGGGAGCTTGACTTCAATGATTTTTGTATTTTGGGATTCTGTTTTTGCAGTTATCTATCCTTATCAAATATTTTTCTCTTTGTATTCCTCTTTATAATTCACACTTGTAAACTATTTGGTAAACAAATCTGTCAAAGGTCACTGTTGTAAAGCCAATGCTTCTCACCCATGGTGTAACCTTGAGCAGGTGGAGTCCGGTAATACAAGTTCTGCTGATGACCTCTACTCTCTATTTGGACATAATCTGAAAAATGTAGTCCTTCCAAAAACTCTGTTGTGTTTCCTAGTGCTTTGGACAAGAATTGGCTAGATAATCAGTAAATGCTACTAGTAGAAGGATGCAATTCTCCCAAATCCAGAAAGTCTATTTCTGACTCCTTCCATCTCTGCTGAGGGAACAAGAATTGGAACTCCTGGACCTTAAATCATTCATTAGGATAGGATCTGTCCAGGTGAATGATGCTTCAGTTTGTTGGACTCATTTGTGGGCATGTATGATGTTGTCAAGCTCGTTTACTTAGGGATCTAAATTTATATGAAGTCTGATGCATTGGAAGTGAAGGCAGTGTTTTTATTTCAGATATATTGACTTCACAAATATGACAGTCATTTGGGCTGTTGGACAGCTAATCAGCAGCACAAAGGATGTGGGTATTGCATTTGAGTGGGGGTCCCCTCCCTGATGTAGCCTGTACATCCATCATTGATACATTTATGAAGACCCTGAAAAAAGAAAGGTAGTCACATTTTCACTGATCACTGAAGCAAGAGGCCTGTACACCTAGGAAGGAGAAAAAGTACTTCATTAAGATCCACAAAAGGATCTATTGATAGCTTCACATACAAATGCAATACACCTAGGCTCCAAATGAGGAAGGATCTTGATATGTCCTCCAAGTAAGAAAGGTTGGGTATGGTCCAGACCCTAAAGGTAAGTATACAGACATCAGTATATGAAGTAATGGAGTGTGAAGTGTGAGTGTCAGTAGGAAGGAAGGAATTCTACGGGTTTTAAACAATGACAATGAATCTGTTATGAATATCTGAGTGGACATGAATGAATACAAATCATGGGACTCCCTAGTTTACACATCCGCCAATACATGTCCATGTTGTTGTTAGCATACAAATGCTGAACGAGCACAAATTCACCTTGTAAAAAACTTCTTTACACACACATCTAGGAGAGAAATTGTTAGTCTGTTGGAAAAAAAGGAAGAGGAAGTATATAGTAAAGCAAAACAGCAGCCACAGAACCAGTTTGACAAAAGCATCAGTTACCTTATTTGATGTTTGTCCACAGTTATTTATATATAATTTTCCATTTGTACAGTACTGGAAAGTAGTTTTACACTCATGGGCCTCCATTTCATAAGCTTTATTATTGTACAACTTTGATCTTTTGTATAATCTCTGAATACACAGCTTCATCACTTATTTAATGTATTCTTTTAATCTGCTCATTCCATAAATCTTTTCAAACAAATCCCTGACTTATTTTCATACTGCGGCTTCTGTTGTTCTTTCTTTGCTCTGTTAAAGAAACTGTTCACTGTTTGTATTGTTAACTGTAAGATACTGTTGAAACACTTATGAAACATAGTACTATTGATGGATATAATTTGTTTAGATATCAACATATAGTGTCCTCTGTATCTGCAGAAAAATGAAATGAAATCAAGTTACACAAAAATCTTAGGGGAAGCACACATGCCAGATCACAAATCTATGGAGTGATGGAATGTGGCATCTGTGCCAAGGGAGTAGCTCTGTGGCACTGCCCCATCTCCAGCACATCATAGACGCCTACCCTAGGGTAAAAGGAGGAAATAGCCCACAGGAGAAGCCAGATGGGTTCACCTGGTCTCATATTGTGAATGAAGTCTCTCATATTCTATGCCCACAGGATGACCCAAGCTATGGAAGAAATGAAACTTATACAGTATACAGTAACACTAGACCACAAAAAATATCCTTAAAGACTTGATTTTTGAATTTCCTGAGTTACATTATAACATTCTACAAGCAGATAGTATTACAGTTTCAATTATAATGTTCTAAAAGATACTATTATATCATTGAAAAATATTTACAGGAATAGTTGCATGTAGTATAATAGTACAGTATATGAATATGTACAAGAAGCTGTGCTTAAGTGTAACAAACTGATAAAGTATATGGTGATGGCATAGGAGTTGCTACAACGCTATGCACATAAAATGTAGTATCCAAGAACACTGCCCAGGTAAATAATATGGAAACTAATACATAATTAGTTTTTCAATCTGCATAAAAACATTCATCATATTTCAAAAGTTAAGGACATCTACCATTAGTTAGAAGCTAAGCCAGAAGTAAAATTGATGCAGCATAGATAAATACTGGGTGAAAATTGCATCATTACCAAATTTGAATATAATGAAAAATTAATGATGGCTGATCATTAAAGTGAGTCTGAATTTATGAAAAGCTGAGATTTTTCCAACAGAGGAGGCAAGTGAGCAAGGAAGCTGAGAATGCCCCAGTTTCTTTAGTGATATCCTCAAAATATCCTCTAGGTAAACATATCATTTGCTCCAAGAATGGAATCACCTTTTCTGTACTATATCTCATCATCAATCCCTCTATAACAGGAAGACTGATGGCATGAACCTAAATTAAGATGTCCAAGAACACACACAACCAATTTAATACCTAACATAACCAAACTCCTCTTAAGGAAGGAAAAGATATAAGGAGGGGGAGCTGGAAAGGAAAACAAAGGCTTTCTCAATGACCTCCCACGAAGAAAAAAAGTATTTCATGAGTTCAAAATATGTTCTCTTCCAAACAGGGGTAGGCCAGTAAGCAAAGGAGATGAAAACGTACCTGAATGGGAGATGAAACTCTCAAACTTCCTCGTGAAATGAAGTGCTGAGCAGTGGGTTGAGAGGATGTATGTAGCAGGTCCCCAAGAGCCACACAGCGAGGGTCTTGGATATCTGAACTCTGAATTCCAGAGTCCTCCAGAGAGAGGTTACTCAGAGTGACATCAACTAGAGTAACATCCATTCTTCTGACAGTGTGGTTATGGGAACTTGAAGCAAGCTGGGATTTCAGATTGAGGTTTGAGAAGTATGAAACAATATTTCTCACTAAGGGAAGTGGGGAGGTAAGAAAGTTAAGGAGATAATCACCAAAACAGTTGACTGTGGAACCACAGCCTTTACCTCAATGAAACTGGAAGAGGATCTTGTTACAAGATATAACTTGAATCTCACCTACTTTTCATCCACAAATGGGAAAAAAGGACCACTTGAGTAACAGTTCAGCAGGAAAACTGAATAAGAAGGTACTTAATTTTAGATTTAAAACCCTCTTCATGGACCAAGTAAGTTGAAAAGCTGGAACTCAGGGTCATAAGAGGAATAAGGAACTCTGTAGTTTGTGTTCTGGGCCTACCACAATAAAATCTTCACCTAACAAAAGAGGTTTATGGAGATTTGTAGAAAGCTACGGTGTAGTATCATGGCCACAGTCATGCAACAGAGAAGCTAGGAAGTGAGGGTAAAAACCTTATAAGTATGGGCCTACCAAGATCAAATTTTCACCTAGCAAAAAGAGGTTCATGGATATTTGTAGAAAGCTATGGTGTAGTATCATGGCCACAGTCATGCAACAGAGAAGCTAGAAAGTGAGGGTAAAAACTTTAAAATATAATGAATTCTGGGTCTGTTTCAGCAAGCTCTTAGAAGGATTTCCAAACTGAATCATACCAACAGGCTATGGAGGATCTGATGCAATGAGTAATGCTTTTGGTAATGAGGTTCTATTACTGGTATTAGTAAGCACAGAAAAATAATTCCAAATGTGTAATGCCAGGGAATAAGTACTTGAACTTATCATAGTGAGCATGCATGACAAAGTGGAGCAAAACTGGGTCTGGATTATAGGAACAGCAAAGGAGGGGGAATTTGGGATAAACCCTCTAAAATGGTGCTGTTAAGGTCACTGAACCCTGAAAAAGACTCAGTTTCTGGGTAACTTGTAAACATTAGGGATGAGCTAATATTGGCAGACTATGTAGGATCTGATGCAGTGATTAATGCTTTTGGTAATGAGGTCCTCATACTGGCATTGGTAAACAGAGAAGAAAAATTTCAAATGTGTAATGCCAAGGAATATGTAGATAGACGTATCATAATTAGCAGGCATGAGATTATGGAGCAAAACTGGGACAGGATTATAAGAACAAGAAAGGAGGAGGAAGAACGTGAGATAAGCCCTCTAAGATGGTGCCATTAGGGTCACTGCACCCTGAAAAAGGCTCAGCTTCTGGAATACTTGTAAACATTTGGGATGAGTTAATTATTGTTTCACTGATTCCAATCAATAGTAAGGACATTCATACTGTCCTTCACTAAAGACATGTATATCAAGAGTGTACTGAAGTTGGTGGCTGTGTTGAAAATAGCCCATGGTACAACTCTTACTCCATTTGAATTAAAGTATCCTGCCCAAGTTGTCAAAGAAATTATAATGTCATGAGATGCAATAGAATGCTACTCATGATGAACAAGATGCTCTTTCACAAGGAAAGTGACTTACGCTTGAGTAATAATTTTGGCAAAACCAGTCCCTCTAAGTTTATGGGAAAGAGAGGAGTCCATGTATCCACATGGCTCTGCAACAAGTAACATCCTTATCATCTAATGGATGTGTCTATTCAAACTAGATAGTTTCGAAGTGGAATACTTTAACAACAGTAAAGTGGATTGTAACCTGACCTACTAATGGGTGACATTCCCATTATTTTTTGAATGTGTCCATTCAAACCAGAAGGTATGGGAGGGATTATAATTATGGTAAAGTGGATTGTAGACTGACCTTAGACAACTGTCATAGGAACACATTCATTTTAATGTGTAGAACTCAGTGCAAAAGCCATTGAATGTTTTTCAAAATACTGTACCAGTAAATGTTGGTTCATACCTTCCTGCCAAATTCATTAACTAGAATTATCTTTGTACCCTTTTTTGGGAAGGGAATCATGAAAAAGTGTGCTCTTTGTATGCTTGTGAAATTGTTTATTGTGAATGGCCCCTAACTGCATATAATGGAGATACGTCAAACAACAGGAATTCCAAGCTCAGGAATGGCCAATAATGGTCTGAAGAAAATAATAAGTTCTGGAACAAGGATGGCAGCAAAACCCATCAGCAGGACCATTTGGAAGGTCATTGTTGATGATCCTTGCTAGTAAGTTTAGGACTGTTCTCTAAAGGGTGACAGTGAAGGGAAAGCATCCCTTTCCCATACTGGATGACCATTATTGAATAAATTCTAGTATGACACAGGTCAGGCGTACTATCTGGCCTTTTACCTCAACAAGATAGGATTCAAATGGAGGATCATATTGGATGGGAGAGAGGAGTAACTCAAAAGTCTGGGAATGATGAAGCAAGAGCAGAATCTGCTTTCTCAAGAAAGAGGGCCAAGGCTGCATCCCTATTCCTATTCTGGAATTTGGTACCGGTACCTTCAAAATAGTATCTGCTCCATCGCAGCAACCTCTTCAACTAAACAATGTATCAATCTACGTAAAGGGGTATGCCCTATATATCTTGTTGAATATATCAATAAGGAGAGAGTAATCTGAATTTTCTCTGCACTTAGTGAGGCTGGGCAGAGTAACCAACACAGTACCACTTTTATCCATTAGTGGTAAACCTCAAGCTTGGATGGATCATAGAGGATATTTTCTTTACTGCAAGGACTATAGGATAAGACAAGAGCTGTGCATATCATCCATCCATAAGCACCATGTAGCTTTTCAGGGGTCACATAGTGGGAAGCAGCTGCTATTCAGGTGAGTCCTTTACTGGATTCAGAGACAGGAACTTGGAGGTAAGAATAAGGGAGACATGTTTGAACCCTTCAGGGACTATCCAAAGAAGCATACAACTAAATGCAATTCATAAAAGAATGGAACTTAAGATGGTGAGAAAAGGGGACAATATAGAGGTAAGAGTGGACTTTGCTGGTGACTTCATCACATCCATCATCAGCATTTGAGAAAGGACTAACCCATGGAGGGATGGAATAGTCCAAGGTGAAAAACTGTTATGAGAAAGGGAACTCAAGCAATTACATCTCTGCTCCAAATCTGCTCTAAGCACACTGACCAACAGAGGAATGAAAAGTTTGAACCAAGAAACCACTACACAAGGGAACAGTCGAAAGCAAGAAACTGCTAGGCAAGGGGATGGTCTGTAGCAAGAAACTGTACTGTAAGGGAATGATCTGGAGTGAGTAACTGTCAAGAAAATGAACAGCTTGGTATGAAAAACTATTGGAAGTAGAATCTTCTGAAATAAAACATTAAAAAAAATCACATGAGGGAACTATCCTAAGCAAGACACTGATAGGCAAGGGAACAGTCTAAATTGAAAGACCACTACTAGACTAAGCAACAGTCCAAAATGGGAAACTGGTAGGTTTGGAACAGTATGAAGTTAGGAAAATCAGGCAAAATAAAGGTTTGCTGCAAAAACCTACTAGGTAAGGCAACAGTCCATGGAGATAAACTATACAGGAAGGAAACAGCCCAAAGTGGAGAACTCCAATACCTAGTGACAGGACCAAGGTGGCATTACTGTTTCTAATCTTGGACCTAGTACCTAAACATCAGAAACCTACCTGCTTGATCAGAGAAACATGTATCAACATAAATGGTGTACTGAGCCATGCATGGTGGTGTGCTTAATGTGCCTAGTAGGCGATATTGCTTATGAGAGTTGTCTGGCTTTCCTCTGCATTAAGTCAAACTGGGCAAAGTAAATACCTATTCTAACCTAGGAGTGGCATACCACATATTTTAATGGCTTTTAGAGATGACTTCCTGTGATGCATGGATGGCAGGTTGCAAAATGATCCTATATGTGTCAGTTCAGAGGTTCCTTTAGGCCACAGGAAAGGTAAGGTAGAGAGCTTCCACACAGCAAGTTTAATGCCTGTATCTGTCACTACTGCAAGAGTACCTAATATCATCAGTAACAGAGAAGCACTGATAAAAAGAGCACTTAGACTAATGTGTGACACAAGTAATAGCCAAAGATAAAATCATGTAACAAAGGCACACAAGATAAGAGTCTGAGTACTAAGATAAGCACAGAACAGGGAATAAATTGATTGTGCTTGTTCATGTGCATCTAGATATAGGCTTATGACTTCAACTTTTTTAGAGGGGAAATGGTGCATGTAGTGGTAAATGCAAAGGGATCCTATCCTTGGGCAGGTGGTGGATTTAACCCCAGGTTATCACTGGATTTTTTCTTTTTTTCAAAAAGAAAGTTGGGCTCTCATTTCCCTTGCTTACTAGCTGATTCTCGTCAGGAAGAAAATAGATCTGTACAATAAAAGTGCACATCAAAAGCTGAATTATGCACTGTCACACATCAAAAGCTGAATTATGCACTGTCTCATATGACCAGAAATCCTAATAACAAAATTATACTGCTTAGGGGTATGTTACTAAACTCTTGATCAGTAATCAAATATGCATGCAAGAAGAGATGAAAATGTTCTACTGAACAACTACTCTAAGCAAGACAGTGGAATCTCCTATATTCTTTAAGTTACACCCTATGGCTCATAGTTCTTGAATACAAATATAATCTAAAATATATAAAAATCTGACAATACTGTGCCTTTATCATTAAAATCATCTATTAACCAAGCACAAATCCATATGAAAAGATAAACACTGAGGGCAACATTAAATATGCAAAAGCTAATGGAGACTTATAATGAGTTCAGAACAAACTATGGTCTCATTTCCATTTTTAGTCAGTCAAATGAGATTAGTATGTCTTATGCAACAAATGCATCTAGCCATTTGCCTAAAAAAAATATCAACATGGTGTAACAAGTCAGCTTAAATTTACCAGAGAATTTAAGTATATTACTCTACAATCTTATCTATGATATTTGTACAAAACTAAAGTATTTTTTATGTCAAAGTCAAAGTTCAGCATGTTTTAACTTAATCTAGTCAGGGTGACAAATGCATTGATTAGCACAATATTCACCTTCTAATTTACCATAAAAATATAATAATAAAAAAATACTACTACGACTTTTCAGAAGCAAGCAAGGCTCTAAATTAGGACAATTTTCAGCATCAGAGATATAAATACACATCAAAGAATTTCAGCAAAATAAAATTGCCAATGAAACATGACTGCTTCTTCTACATAACATCTTGTATCATTTCCATAACTGTACAATTAACTATACAGAATATGATCACAATGTGTACCAGAAAAAAAAGTCAATCTGACTTAAAACGCAGCAATAATTGTGCACAAAAAAGTTTTGAAGTTTTGAAAAGTTGTTTCCTTCAACAGTGATGGCCAGCGAGCAAGGTAAATGAGAGAGCCTGTAGATCTCCGGTCTAACTATTACTCTTATTGGGTAATACTAAGTCATAACTTACCTTGTGGAATATCATTTTCCCAATATTTAAGTTGATGGAAGTTTTAAAAAACATAAAAGTAATTATATATTGTCCTTAAATGTACAATACAGACTAAGTTGGTGATAGGTGAATATTCAGAATGTGAAGTGCTGGGCTTTCATCAAGCACCAGTACCTTGGAATTGTCTGATTCTAGGGGTTGCCAGTTTTTGGAACACTAGATTTAAGACATGAAATGTATACTCCAAGGGAATCTTGCAGACTTATTTACCATAATTCTTCATTGCTGTTAATTTTTTTGAGTCAAACATGTTTTCTTTGATTCCTTAAATGCATTGCCAAAAATAATCTAACTTGTATCTTTCTCTTCTTCTCTCTAAACTGTACAGTCAAAGGATTTTAACTTGTTGTAATAACTCAAGAGCTATATTTCACTGTTTCTGCTTCTAAATTGATTCTCAATTCTTTTGTTTATTGATTTCATCTTGTTGGTGACTATACAACACAGTAACATTCAAGTCTGCCTCTTACATTTACACACTACACTTCCATTATTAACTTTTTATATCTAATGATAAAAGTTATCATTCTGTTCATTACCGAACTTGCCATTAAGATCTTTTCAGTATAGTTTCTGAATTCCAGTTTCCTCATTTTATGATTATTCCCAGGTCTTTAACTTTATATTCACAACATATTTCTTTTCCTGTTGGCCACTTGTATGGTGTAAATATTGTGACACAAGTCTTTTCAAGGCTTGATTGTTTAACTTGCCCTTCACTGAACTCCATCAAGTTCTTCTTTCACTAGCTACATACTATATCTAAAAGCTTTCTTGCATTTTCGGTTTGCCTTTCCACAAGTTTATCATTCTAAATATACTGATGTAATCTGCCTCTTTGTTTATGTCATGTATCATTATTATGAACAGTATAATGTTGTTTCTTGGGATATCCCTGATAAAACATGAGAGTAAGGAAGAGAAGCAAAATCAAGAAAAATAAAAAAAGGTCTCCTTCACTGGCCTCTTTTGTAGGAAGGAACAGCTTTTCAAGACTTCAAAACTCATTCTCTTCTTAAGAGGATTCAGCTAGTGAGCATGAAAAGTGATAACAGAGCACTTCTGTCACCTTCCATTGTTTTATCTCACACCTGTGCTGCATTCCCTTGCCTTACTCAATTTGTACTGAATCACGGATGATATCTAAAATCTCCCTCAACGAATCAAAAGACCCAAGGAATGCAGAAGCCAACGTTGTACCAATATTCAATACAGCTGGCAAAGAAGTAGCTCTAAATTATAGGCCAGTATCCCTAGTGAGTGTAACCTGCAAGATACTAGAGAAAAAACAGTAGGAAGTTAAGAGAGGCTGGTGAAAAACCCTTAAGCTTACTGCAGAAAGAAAATGATGAACACTGGTTTAGGAAGCAGGGCTAGGTAACTCCTAAGCATGCACAAAGTGTCCCAAAGATCCTGATTCAAGTTAATATGAAAAAAGTTCTGGAAGAGCTTCACAGCCCTCTAGGACAAATATACAACGGTGAAAGGTCTCTCAGATAGAATGAAGTGAAGGCCACCTTTCTGACATTGTGGGCATGGGTGTTTGATACTGGCTGAAACTACATGATGAGGTGTGTGATATATGTGGCACTGTTTCTTGCTAACAGAGGGAGTTAATAAGTAGGATCATTAAAAATATGTAATTCAGAATAGTTGACTGTATCAAGAAGCCTACTGGACATGCACAATGACAGAAGTCCCTTTCCTTCCAAATGAAAATAATGAAAAAATTTGAGGTTAAGAGAGATCATCATCCAGTCCATATTTTTGCAATACAGTGAGGAAGTTGTGACAAGCATTCATCTTGGGGCCACAGTACTGAGAAACTGGGGCTTCTATGGCAAAGCTTCAGACTGGCACTGCAATCACACCTGACAACAGTGGCCCAAATGTACCTCGATAATTACTCAAAGGGTTAAAATACAAAATAATTTCACAGAGAAAAGTTCTTCATGACATGCAAAAAGGAAGAAAAAAAAAAAGAATAAAAGACATATCTGGATTGCACGAGTCCTTCACGTATATCACACCTTAAATGCCGAGAATATCCTAAAAATTTTTTCCCCTTAACAAAAAAAGAAACACTGATAAAAGGAAACATTGATAAAAGAAAAGGTATGACAAAAGTCACTTATGGAGAAAAAGAGGGCTTAAAACAAGGAAACATGCCAAAGGCTGTTGCAGTAGTTAGGCAGAGTGGGGAGTGAATAGACTGGGTGTGTTTAATACATCAAATCTACATCTTATTCCTTGGGGAGAGAAAAAAAAAAGTGGATCATGTAAGATGATCCTATCCTTAAGGGTAAGTGGTGGGATTACCCACAGATTTGAGATTTTTCTTATCATTCCTAAACACGGAAGAAACATTCTTAAATTGAGTACATAGCATATTTACAATGCTTGACTCAAAGCTTCCTTATAATCATTTGTATTATCATTATATAACCCAAGGACCCCTTTTAAGGAGTTCCTGTAGCTTTGAGGCTGCATTCCATGCAGGAGCAGGGAAATGATAGGTTCCTCTAAAGCAAGAAAGTCCTTAATAAAACTGTACTCTTTTCTGCTCATTTACAGTAATACAGCCTTGTTGCAAAGGATCTCTTAATTGTGGCATCATGACAAGCAGGCTGAGTCCAGGTACATCAGTTATTTGTTTTATAGTGTCTGACAAATCCTATCAATTATTCTCTTGAGGTAACAAAGAAGAAAGACTTAAACATTTATGATTGTACTCATGAAGTGATGAGAAAGACCATTTAGGTTAAAACATATTTTTATATCAAAATGCCTGGTTTTAAACTGTCTTATAAATATACTCATAAAGTAAATAAATTTCATTTGAAATGTCTGGAAAAATGTCATTATAAATCACTAAGGATATATAAATAGATATTCTCAACCACATATACAATAATACAGATTTTTACTCAGAAAAATCTTAAAACTAAATTCATCAATAAATACTAATATAAATTAGCTTCCAAATATAAATTAACTTCCAGAGTCCCTAAGTTATAGCATTGAAATACCAAAATGTAAAGCAATGCCCTGTTATACTGTATAATGTGGGCAATACATTTATGATAGTTTGGTGTATTTTATTTAAAATCCCCTCAACAATACACCCATCCCTCTTTCACTGAAATTCCTTTTGCACAATAGCTCACTTAATTGTTACTGGTATATTGCTAATACTTCACACTTGCTATATATGATATCTGTGTGGTTTTCAGAGTAAAGGAGGATTATGCAATTAACTCTTTCAGGATATCCTTATATACCCGAATGGTGTGCAACCCATAAAAAAAATTGGTTATACAAAACGATGCAAATTACATCAACCCCAATGGGAAAGTGGGGTGCATATCTCATTTGATGAGCAATGTCCTAAGATACCTTCCTCCTTCTGTGATAAATGAAAAGTTTTACCATTACCTAATTCCTTTAGTCTGAAATGTTATATAGCATGGGTGGTAAAATGATGACTTCATTAATGAGAATGTGAGATAAAACATCAACAGATATCCAAGTTTCCAACACTGTGAATGCATAGGAGAAGCCACTTGTCTAGTTTACATGTACAGAGTGGCCCTAAAACATCATTCTTATTAAAGCTTTTTTGCTACAATGTCCTGTATAATGTACAATGTATAATGTACATTTATTCTAAGTTGCTTAAGTTGTGAAGTTGCAATGTCCGATTATACATTGGGCACCAAATGAACTATTTTGTGCAGCTCCACCGTCATATCTCCTTATGCCACTAACGAGATGTTGTAGAGTACATTTTCAGCTACACTGTAATCTATGACTATAATGCTCCAAACATGAATCAAAGATACTCAACAGGGGACCAGAGGGAGCTTTGAAGTAAAAGATATAAAAAAACATTACACTTAAGAGAGATTAAATGTCTTGAGCCATTTAGATACTTGTGAATGAGCACTGGACATTGGAAGAGCACTTGGCTTACTTTCCATGACCATAAGAACAGTATGTGGTAATAGCAACAAGGTTTAAGCAAGCATACAGACTGTAACACAGTAAATTTTTTGAGATTAAACCAAAGAAAGCATGAGAAGCCAAAAGAGTCTACACATCCAGTTTTATTAATAAGTTCACTACAATTTTACCTACACATGATCCTATCTGTTCCTCTCCCTACCTCTGCCACTTGCTCCTCCACCTCAACCTACTTTTATAAGAAAGTTTCACTGCCTATATATCCAGGTATGCTCTTGTTAAACTGTCCTTTTTGTTAAATAGCATTTATATATGTACATGAAGTGTATATCACCTTGTTTTGTCTTTCATTATAAAAAAATTCTTGACTTTGGTCTCAAAGAACATAATTTGCTTTTTTATATGGGTTCCTATGGGTTGAATTGATGTGCTTTTGCTTGGAGTTACACTTTCCAGGAATGCAATCACATTGTCAATCAGGGCTGACCTGTATCTAAAAACTTCACACCACCAGCATTTTCATGGTCTGTAATTTGCAGATCAAATGGTAAGCTACCACATTCACTACTTCTTAAAGTCATCACATGTGGTGCTGCCACTTCCCATATCTCTGACATTTCCCACATCCATTGTTCCTGTGTA
The DNA here is from genome assembly GCA_038088735.1 of Panulirus argus. Lineage (NCBI taxonomy): Eukaryota > Metazoa > Arthropoda > Malacostraca > Decapoda > Palinuridae > Panulirus > Panulirus argus. Next base: position 16,676 of record JAYMFT010212067.1, read on the forward strand.
GCTGGTCACAGTTGTCTGTATAAATCTTGGTGAATTTACTTTAGTGCAATAGTCTATTTCTCTATAATATCTACTGTTCATGACAGTTAGAGTAGATGTGAATGAATGAGGCTGTTCTTTGTCTCTTCCTAGTGATACCTCACCATGAGGAAAATTGCAAACAAGTATATATGAAAAAAATTCCACTGGTAAATGCCCAGCTTCATCACATGCTGAACTTTCAAAATTCAGTCTCCACTGCACAACAATAATCCACACCTATCCACCATTCCCATCTACCTATTAGGAAGGAAATTCAAAGTAGCAATTTCAGAGGGTATGCAATTTTTTTGTCTGTCCAGTTATCATGTATCTGGTTACTCAATATAGGACCATATAGATGAATAACTAAACAATATATATTTCTAAGACATCAATATGATTTTATTAGAATAACATATTTACCTTGCAGACTTATCAATATCAGAGTATCAAGAGGGTGCATTGTTATCATTATTATGAGTGGTATGTTAGCTCTTTAACATTTGTACACTATTAATACATTAGATTTTCTTGTGGACCTCCGGGTCAGTATTGTGTGATCCAAAACACCATGTACCTGGCAGACCTTGTCCCTGTTCATACTGGATAAGTATGGTCATGAATTATGAAGCTGAAAATTCCTAAAGTATATTGAACACACCCCTCATATTACTATACTCCTCCCATATGATTTAAAAGAAAATGCATGATACTATATAAAAATCTATCTATCAAAAAATGCTAGGAAACATCCATGGAAAGCATGGAAACTAAAAACATTCTTTTGAATACCATTTTTGATGTTTCACACTAACATTTCTTATTGTTTTAACTGATGCAAAAATTCAAAATTGGTTCTAGTGACATAAATGATAAAAATTTCATTATAATAAAGAATAAGGGATTGTTGGTACTGTATAAAACACCTAAAAAATCATAGCCAATGCCTGCACTTTCCACTTGACCCATCGACCTCTTACTATAGCTACTGCTCATATTCCCTATTTAACACATTAACCTTTTAATACAGCCAGTGTTCATACTTCCCACTTGCTCCATCAATCTGTTACCACAGCCAGAGTTTGCACTTCCCACTTGACCTAACACTTTTTACATCAGTCATTGTTTGCAATTCTCACTTGGCCTACCAACTTTATACTGCAGCATCTTGTACTACAGCTGCTCACCAACTAAACCTGTCAACCTTGTCCTAAAGCTACTGCTTGCACTCGTTTTGGCACATCAGTCTAATAATGTATTTCAAATACTGCCTGTAATCCTTACATGACCCATCAACCTTTCCTTGTACTACCAGCACTGCTCACACTCCCTGCTCGACCCATCAACCTTGTACCACAAACATTGCATGCACTTCTGACAACCTACCAACTTTGTACTGCAGCATCTTTTACTACATCTACTTCCCAAATAAACCCATAAAACTGGTCCTAAAGCCATTGCTTGCTTGCTTTTCTTGAATCATCAGTCTTGTACTGTACTTCAAATAGTGTTTGCATGACTCATCACCCTCAAACTACAGGCACTGCTCACACTCTCTGCTTGACCCATTAATACTGTACCACAGCCATTGCTTGCACTCTCCACTTGATCTATTAATCATATATCAAAGTTACTGCTCACAATTCCAGCTTGATCCATTAACTCTGTATTGAGCTAAAGCCACTGCTCACACCTCTCACTTGGGCTATCAACCCTCTTTGCTCTCCCTCCTTGACCCTTCTGCCTTGTAAAAAGAAACTTTACTTTCTCTAGCTATACAGAGGTAAAGGTGAGTCTAATAAGTTGAAAATCTGAATCAAAGTTATAACATCTACAAGGGTATTTTTGGCTATTTATCAATAAATACTGTCACTTTGATCATAAGTACAATATAAAGCTTGGTTACTACTACCTACTTCAACAAATTCTGTTTCAAAAAGGCCATTTCTCCATAAAGAGTGAACAAAATGGTAAAGACATGTCTGAAAATTTCATGAAACAATTCTTTATCAATACAGTATATTTACAGGAAGATGACCCCAAATTTGGCACCCCAAATCCAAAAACTGGCTCTTCTGGGCTTAAGGTCTAGAGGAAATACAATATAAAATCAAATCAATAACTGTATTAAACTGCAAAAAAAGTTTTGTTCAGTCTTAGTAAGCAGCATTATGTTGAATCAGTGTTAAAGGGTCAGGAATCAAGGACAAACTGATATTGAAAGCATACAGGGTTTGCCAGTTGTTTCAACGCTGACTGCGCAATGTTGATACAACACTGCCTTCAACAATGATATAACATTGTTTCAACAATTCATGACTTTTTTCAGTACAATGTTGATATGACAATGTGTGTACAACATTGATATGACTTTGTATCAGTGTTGTTCAGTACATCAATGTTGTATTAATGTCATATCAATGGGATATGCCAATTTATTGAATCAGTTTGCAAATTCAATGTACAGTATACTTTAACAGATAATGCAAAGAAGATTTAACCTACAACCCTTGCAATATAAGCAGAAACACACACAACATTTTAGTGAGTAAAGTACGGTCTTTTTGTATATATTTAATATACTTTATTATAATTTATCTATATGCCGGGCAAAATGACCCAAAAATAAGAAAACGCTGAAGTAAGGCATGGCTCAGGTACCAAATATGCCAGATTTGGGACTGACCACCTGTCCTTCTCAAATAAGTTCAGTATATACAATCTTTAGCATATTTGCTTTCTATATTTAAAAAGAAAAAAAAATGTGGACAAGTCTTTACCACCACTGTCCCTTTCTAAGAAAAGAGGCTACAAAACTGCACAAACTGCTGCACTACACAGACACTAGACCAAAGATAAGGAGTGAAATCTGGTCCATGCTGCCTGGCAGGCAGCATATGTGGATGAACATATGGAAGAATGTCACTTGCAGATTGTAATTGTAGCTTTTTGGCCAGTTCAAACAAAGATCAGTTTAAAGTTGATTTATCAAGAGACTGTTTGAAATTTCAATCATTATAAATTTCCCAAGGTATTCGAAATTCAGATCAATTAAGTTTGAAATAGGAAGGTTGTAGTGTATTAATATACTGCTAAATGTAAGTTCTAGTGACTTTTATTTTAGTGATATTTTGGAATACTAGACTAATATCCTGACATAAAATCTATAGACATGAATAAAAAAATCATAAGTCTGCACAGCACAGGACTGCCTTAAGTACTTTGTAGCTTCCTTGATAACACTTGTATCAAGTCTAGGAGTTTGGAAGTCCTCATCAAGTATATAAGTATGCATAGGCCCCAACAAAACTGGTTTGTGACCATAGGAGAGAATATACCCCTCTGTCTGAGGGTAAGGCGCAAATATGGGGAATCTAGCCCCATAAAAGTATATGTTTTCTGAAATAATTCTATTGGCATCTGGAGTATATAAAAGTACTGGAAATAGGTGCAAATATGCAATCTGTGTACATGAATGATTTCTGTTTTCACTTCATATTACCAACATAAGAGGCAGCAATCTATCAACAGTAATTGCATCTGTATTAAAGTGACAGGACACTATTTTCATATTCAATGTGCAGCATAACATATAAAAAATGCATATTGTGAATATTTCATTTTCAACATTTCCTTCATACTAAGTCAACTATCTGTATATTTATCTGTATCTCTGATCACTGTTCCCACCTGGAACTCCCTCAAGGGGGTGGCCACGGCAAGAGGGTCTCCAAAAATAGTATACTCCAATGCCACTTCTTAGCCTTTAGTGCCTAACCCTTAACATAGCAAAGGACAACTCTAAAACAGTGTTTGCAGAGGCACGTGGAAATAATTCATCTTTTGGGCTATTGTGTGATTAATAATGATCTTTACTAACCCATATGGCCTCTCCAGGCTCATATTTGAATATGTGCTAAAAAACTGAAAATGGATATTCACAACTGGTAAAAGTCACTAACAGTGTCAATAATACTCTGAAGAAAATGCAAATGTTAAGAAATAGCTCTCCAAGCTATACTTCACTTATCATGGAGAGAACTTTCACTGTGCTCATAGTTTTTCCTAATATTCTGTTGGCAATTATAATCTTAAACTGAAGATCTTTTTCTAAGATATCAAAATGACTATTGGTGCCCTGCATCACTAGCCAGTAAATTTAGACAATGTGAAAACATCTGAAAAAAAGTCAAAGGTTTTGCAGTTGTCACAAATATAACTTGAGATATCTTTGTCGAAAGAGCCTATGGCTATATCCTGAAATACATCTTCCTGCCATTAAAAAGCAGATATGGTCCAGGAAGTACATCAAAGTGTAGAGAAAAAAAAATGCTGTTATAGAACTAGATTAGCATTCAAGAGTAAGACAAAATATACAGAAAGTTATATATCTATGTTGAACTGATCTACTGCTGAGAGGGGATACGGAGTTGTGGTTGACCCATCTGACAACTCCCAGCATGAGAGAAAAATGTAAAGTTTGCTCCTTTCTTTCCTTGAATTTGTTTTCAGATTTTACTCTTGATTTCCTACCCAGGAAAAATATTCGTGCATTCAGTTCACTCCATAACCAACCACACACCCCCAGGTAGAATTAAAAAAGTAGCCCCTGCCTCACATTTCAACAAACTATATTCAGAGATTGCCCTCCCTTGATAACCCACAACAGTGACAAAATATCTAAACACTGAAATTACCTGAAAAGCACAAAACAACTGCCCTCCCAGCCTCACCTTAAACACAACTTCAATAGATATACACCCTAACGAAACTACGCTCTCCAGGAATGAATGAGGAACACTTTCTTGTCTACATTCTGAACATCCCTAAAACATTATAAACATAGTTTCAACAAAATACAAAACCTGTCATGCCCATGATGCAGCTTCTACACTGAAGAAAATGAACATTTACTTCTCAATTGCCCTTTGCTCACCCCACAAAATCACCACTCTTTCTGACCTTTGGTCCCATCCAGTGGATGTAGTTGGCTGGCTTTCTGAGCACTTTGGGAGCCCCACTGAAGGGACTCCCAGGTAGAAAGAAAAGGGAAGTAATGTTACATCACTTAAACTAAAAGTGAATGTGAAGAGGGTGTGAGGATAGTATGTGTTGGGAGAATACACAACAAAGATTTTGTTTCTTTCTTTATCTTTATCTTTCACACTCAACTCTTATGTTGTACACATGAACAGCATTGTTAGTAAATAACATGAATATACTTTGAGGGGGAAGAGTGGCTGCCACATGTGGGGAGGATTTTTTTTTCTAATGTACATTTTAGCACTAAGCATATCTCACAACAAAGTCATCTATCTTTCCTGGATTACATGTGAGAAAATAAGGTGCAGTTGTTACATGAAACCCTCTAAAAGCATGAGAGTGGTGGGGAAGCCTCCAGTGCTGGTCTCCTCCCTCCTCACATTATGCAACTAAAATCACTCTCAGAGTCATTTATTGCTTCACATTTCTCTTACTATTCTTCTACACTTTCCAAACCAGCTGATACGTAAGAAAAATGTTCCCCCTCATCACTTTGGTCATCAACAATCAATGTATTTTCAGTGAGGTTACTATATACAAAAGACCTGCAGGTCAAGGGTCATGCAACCATACTGGCAATTGTAGGGGTACTTTCGAGAAAAAAATATTGCTAGACATTCCTAGCAATGGAAGAAAGCTATACAGGATACAAATGGTATGATAAATCAGTTGGATATCTAACAGAGGTGGGAAGAGTTAGCACATCAATTCACATGGGCCAATGTTTAAGGGTTATGAGGATTTGGAATAATGTCACCTGTTGCTTCAAATGTTAGTACACTCTTATGTCTCATGTCTGGTAATTCTGCAGCTGAGCAGTTGTTGAACTATGGGATTTACCTGAATGTGGGTACTGACACTGCCAAGGGTACCTGATTGCAGATCAAATGAATTATAAACCCCTATAGAGTTTTTCTGTTTTCTACACATTACAATTGCAGCTTTTTACTGAACTTATCAAAAAGTCCTCCTTATTACTGATCCCATCCCAAAATATACAATGTAGACTAAGGTACTTTAGTGGTTATATAGAAGATGAGGTGATGGGATGGCATCTGGTTCAGCTGAGGGTGAGTACCTACCTATAATGAGATTTAGCCTGTGCTATGGCTAGTCCAATGCACTCACCATTCATATTTTCTTAAAAAAATTGTTTTTCTCTGTTTCCACATATACTGGATGACTGTCAAGTCTGGGTTCACATGGTTGCTTTTTAACTTAGTGTAGTACAATACCCTTGATACCCTCAATTTGTTGTAGTGCATAGATTTTCATACATCTTTTTCTTCTCTAAGATAGTAGGTTTTCTTTTTTTTTCTGACCACTAATGATAAATCAAATACTCCTTTCCCTTGATTATGCCTGTGATGTGTTTCTGAATTTTTTGTATTTTATTGGTGCCACCTTGTCCTGTTAGTGACCATACTCTGCAATAATATTTAAGTTTGCTTTTTAAGTATGTAAGAATGTAGTTTCAGATAAGTAAGAGTCCGGTGTGGTTGTATGTAAGACTGGGTTGGTAGGGTAGTTCTTTAGTGCCTGAGGTCATTTCAGTGTGTGTATGTTTTATCATTATTGAGTTTGTTGGGAAGGGGGATTTGTGAGTATATGTTGTTTAAGTGTCAGGCAAGGGTAAGCTTTTGTATTTCTATTTGGTGCTGATGATTAATTATGGGTTGGTTTACTGCTGCAACAAATAGAGTGCCAAGCACATTAAAGTGGCACTATATTGGAAGAATCTCCATTTCACTGTATAGGTGATGTGTGCCCTTAGTTGCCAGGCAGCCAGTGACTGTTCTGAGGGCTTTGTTTTGGGTGATTTGCAGATCTGCTACACTTGCTTTTGACAAGATGGATTACCAGGCATGTGGGGCATCAGATGAAGCAAATATAAAACATGAAATAAATGTATATATAAATGTAAATATCCCTGGGGATATGGGAGAAAGAATACTTCCCTTGTATTTCCTGTGTGTCATAAAAGGGGACTAAAAGGGGAGGAAGCAGGGGGATAGAAATCCTCCCCTTCTGTTTTTACTCTTCTAAAAGAAGGAACAAAGAAGGAGGGCCAAGTGATGATTTTCCCTCTAAGGCTCAGTCCTCTGTTCTTAACGCTACCTCGCTAATACGGAAAATGGCGAATATGTATGAAAAAAGTAAATATAAGTATAGATATGAATAAAGGCAAATGGAGACAAAAGCGAATGTTTGAATTAGAGATGTGTAAGTTTATTGAGCATACTTTGTAAGTTGAGCAGTGGCTGAAAGAGCGCTGGTATGCACTGAGCATCAGACTTGGGAGGAACAGTGAAGATCCAAGAGTGGTAGAGAATGTGCAGATCAAGTGTTTGCTTTGAAGAATGTAAGGGACAAATACTTAGAGAAACAGAAGTATTTGTTTGTGGCATTTATGAATCTAGAAAAATTGTATGATAGGACTGATAGAGAAGCTTTGTGGAAGATGTTATTAAAATATGCTGTAGGAGGAATGTTACTTGAAGCAGTGAGACTTTAATGAGAGTAAAGCATGTGTGCAAGAAGGAAGAGAGGAGGGTAAGTTGTTTCAGGTAAAGAAGGGTCTATGGCAGGGGTGAGTTATGTCACTATGGCTGCTTAATATGTATATGGATAGGGTGTTCCTGAAGATGAATGTGAGAGACTTAGAGAGAGGGGCAAGTCTGCAGTCTGTTGGATTGCTGAGAGTGGGGGAGTCATGACATGAAGGTGAGTTAACAGTAATTGCTGTTTGCTGATGACAGGCTCAGGTGGCAGATTTAACTATAGGAGAGTGTGTAAAAGGAGAATATTGAAAATTAATTTATTTATCTATCTATATATCTGACATTTGTTCCAAATTGGATCTTCCTCAAGGGGGTGGCCATGGCAATAGTCTCCATAACTAGTAAACTCCAGTGCTGCTTCTTGGCCTTTAGTGCCTTACCCCTAACGGGTCACTGACAGAGGGCAACTCTAATGCAGTGTCTGCAGAGGCTCCTACCTAATGTTCTGACTTACTACTTGTACTTAATGCTCCTACCTAAAGTTCCTTATGAGAATTAGCACAAATAGAATTATATTATCAAGTCTGGCAGGATAAGAGACAGGTCAGTTGGTGTGTGATTTTGAATGGAGAGAAAATGGAGTGTTTCAGATATCTTGAAATGCACATAGCAGTGGATGATACCAAGAAAGCTGAAGTAAATCATAGGTTGGGTGAGGGGCTAAGGTCCTGGGTGTGTTGAAGAGTGTGTTGGAAGATAGTTCACTGTTTATGAGGGCAAAGATGGGTATATTTGCTTGTACATTAGTTTCAACAGTGAAGGATAGATGAGTCATGAAAAAGTGTGAAAGAAGGTAGATTTGCTGGAAATTAAATGTCTGAGGATTATATGTGGGAGTAAGGAGGGTTGACTGAACAGGAACTGATCAGGCAAGAGACGGGTGTGGTGGCAAGATGGGTATGTATGAAAGAACAGAAGAGGGTGTGCTGATATAGTTTTGACAAATGGATAAGATAGCAAAAAGGGCATACATGTCAGAAGTGAAAGGAACAAAAAGAAGTGGGAGACCAAACTAGAATGGAAGGACATGGTGAAAGATGCTTTGAGTCCTTATGGCCTAAACATGTAGGAGGGTGTGAGGTATGCAAGGGATACAGCTAACTGGAGCAATGCAGTAGACAGGGGATGCTGTCGATGGACTGAACTATGGCATATGAAGTAGTCTGGGGAAACCATGGAAAGGTCTGCAGGTCTCTGGTTTTGGTTCATAATACATGACAGCTACAGAAAGAATGTGAGTAAATGGGTCCATTTATTCACCTTCCCCTGGTGCTATCTCAGTAACAAGGGAAAAGGCAAGTAAGTATTTTAAAAAAAAGAGAGAGAGAGAAAAAAAAATAAATATATATAAAAATATATATATATATATATATATATATATATATATATATATATATATATATATCAGTTACAAGGAAATAAACTGGAAAAAATTAGATTCTCATGAAGATGGTGAGTCATGAAATTTGAAATCGTCAAATATCGTAATATACCAACTGGAAAAGTAATTATGAATTTCATGATTTTGACTACGTGTTTGAAGTGATCAGGGGTGGGACACGACCAAAAATGGAAAGATAATCAAGGGACTACAAAGAATTGATCAATTTATTTGAAAGTATTACCTGGGAAGACTACAAAGAACTGATCAATTCATCTGAAAGTGTTACCAGGAAGAGGGAAGTTTGTAACAATAGTACAGACCATTGCTAAAGAGTGTTTGTGAAATTTACAATAGAGGTATCAATACTTGGGTTATAAAGGATGTAATATAGATGAGAAAGGTAAAAAAAGAAAAGGGTGATGCAAGGTTCATTAAAAATGCTCAAAATTAAAAGAGTTTAGAGAGGTGGCATGGAGGAGATATAGACAAAAATGTTAGTAGGCAGCACATGAAAAATGTAAAGGAGCAAGAAACAAGTATTGCAAAACAAGGAGGGAGCAGCAAAGACACTTTGAAAAAGAGTATCATGAACAAGGTCAAAATATTGTTTAAAAGTCTTAAGAAGAAGACATAGCTCAAGAGGTGTGGAAGAGGGCAAATGTCATCTTTGAGAAAGATGACTGGGAAATTGCTCTGAACTACAAACTATTCTCTGCAACAAGTGTGGTCTGTAGAAATACTGAAAAATATAATCAAAATATAGATTAACAGCTACCTGCATGGGAGACAACACCATTCCAGGGAAAGGGAATCATGTATTACAAATCTCCCAGACTTGTATGACATCTTAAATCAAAGATATGGATGACCAGATTATTCCTAGACTGCTCAAAAAATTTTGACACGGTACCCCATTGGAGGTTCCTTAAGAAGCTATACTATAGGCAGGAATAAGGGGTAAACTCCTTCAATGTGTAAAAGATCATTTTCTCAGAAGGGAATAAAGGATGAAGGTCAAAGGAGCATTCTCAAAATGTGCTTGGGTCACTGGTGGTGTGCCACAGGGCTCAGTCTTGGGCCATCACTCTTCTTGTTAAAAGTAAATGACTTGTCTGATGGACTGAACCTTACCTGAACCTATTTGTGGAAAATGCCAAGGTCATGATAGAGTTAGAGAATAATGATGATTGTGTCAGCTTAAAAGGGAGCCTGAACTAACTCCATAGTTGGTCTAATAAATGGATGGAGAAATTCAATTTGAGTAATAGCAAAGTAATGAGAGTGGAGCACAATGAAAAGCAGGTCTTAGTGTAATCATAACTAAGTGTGATATACATTACAGGAATCTGTTTGAGAGACAGACAATGGAGTTGATATTATGCCTTACCTGTTATCAAAGAACTACATCAAGAGAATTGTGGAGGCAAACTATCTGCTGATAGGCATTTGAATAGCATTTACGTACATGGATTACAAAGTGTTTGGTTAACTATTCACAACATAACCAGACAAAAACTATATTTTGTCTCTTAGTTCTGGTCATTGCACCTAAAGAGGCACAAATATCTAATTGAGAGGATCCAGAGATAGGCACCTAAAAGTGTACCTAAATGTAGAAAGCTATCCTGTAAGGACAGGCTAAGGACTACAAATATTTCCACCAAAGATAATGAAATAAAGATGGGTGACCTATTAACAGCCCTTAATATTCTAAATCAGTTGGATGATAATGACAGGGAAAAGTTCCTCATGAGATACAACGTCATGACAAGAAGCTGGGTAAGAAGCTCATTAGAAAGGGCATAAAAAATATCTATTTTTTAGCGTAAAGGTGTTGGTTTGTTGGAATAAAATAAACACTATAATTACGAATGGTGGCAATAAACAACTGTCCAAAAGCCTATTTAATAGTAAAGAAAGTTCAAGATATGGGGCCCCACAAATGTACAAATTTCTTCCCATAGTGTGCAAATAGGTAACAAACACATAATCATGTAAAAATTACATGAAATAAAAGGACTATGACACTTAGTGCATACTTATCTTTTATCTAAATTACAAATCTTGGTATATACTTTAGTAACAATCAAAAGCATGATTATCATACTACTATTAAAAGTAATGCTTTGTTTTAATACTGATGTTAGTATTCAACATTGTAGCAATAACTCACATCTATACTGCTTCTTTATCACAAGCAATGTATATCATATACATCTGCAATGTATATTATAAACATTCTTTTCATACTGGGGTTAAACATGTTTGAATTTTACCATTACAAATGATAGTCTGTGAACTTCAGAGGAAATGATATGAAAAAAATTTCAAGAAATGAGTCTTTTAGATTTTCCACAAGTTGCTATATTTCATTAGCATGAATTATTCAATGAGAATATTTTTCTTCCAGCATGAACATACCTTTGACATACTAAGTACTTCCTCAGTTGTGACCATATCAAGTCTTGGAAAATATGCTTTCAACTAAGGTGTTTTGAACAACTGTCAGAGACCTTGGTAATTCAGTAGAAATTAGGCAAAATTCACACAGCAGACAGAGCATGAAAACAAGGAAAACTGATTGGAATATCTTAAAACAAAGATATATTAGGTACTATGGGGAAGAAGGTTAAAGGGAAGAGATAACTGAAGGTTTGCCCTCTGGAGGCATTTCATCACCAGAAGAAAGAATCTGTGAAAATGCACTGTAAATATACAAAATTCCCATACTTCACTCTCTACATTAAATACCTATGGACCTGTGGTTATGTTTGTCATTTGCCTCACTTTGTGATATATACTACAGAAATAATGACTAAAATGTTATTGTAATTCATTATATTTTTGCTTGGATATGAGATCATAAAATGAAATAATGTTAAACAAAATATCATTTTATTGCAATTTGTTGCTAAGAATACATAACTCAAATATTCTGAAGTATGAATCTGGTACTCACCATTCATTTCATCCCTTGTGGCTTTCATTTTGAACCTCTTGCAGATTACTGACTGTACTTAAAGTATTTTTCATATCCCTAATCATGTATTCAGCTTCTCAATACAATAATTGGTATGGAACTTTATTATGCTCTCATCATGTAAGTATATGCTACACCATGAATAATCAAATAACAATGCTTCAGATCACAGTATCATGCATCTTAACAGCATCGTCTGCTCTCCTTTGCTTCTTTGCACACACATCCACATGCTTCTGAATGAATGCATTTTAAAGATTCGAGTCATCAAGTGCCCATAAATCATGGAAAGCAACAGATATCAAAGACTCCAAAGATATCGAAACACTTTGTATGCACACAGTGGCCAATTTTTCTCACCTCTATGTGCCTCCTTGACACTACTCCAAGTGAAGATTCAACAACTTTTTGGTCATTATCTTTCCGTTTCCCTTTACTCTTCAAAATTCCATGACTGTTTGGTTGTACTAAATGATGAACCAAATCATGAGGTAGCTAGGTTAGAATTCACTTACATCTTAGAAAAGAGTTATCACCCATTCATGATAAGAAAAGTAGGATAAAAGTTCCCATAAGTGGTATAAACACTGACTGAACCAGCACTGCCACCAAAGAGGATAGGGCAGTAAAGTGATTGGTTGAATGTGGCCACATTATCATAGCCTGCTGTGTGACTGGTGCTCAGCCTGGGAGGCATTAGTAATATCATGCTCAATCCAAAATGCCAAGTTCTATGATAAGGAGGCATTTCCATTTTTTTTTTTCAGAAGGATATAAAGGCTTTCCAGTTCCTTAATGACCATATGCAATATACCATCAGATTCAGGACGTTTGGCTATATTTTTTGCACATAACATATAAGCAGATTTTCGTGGTGATAATATGCCCCCAGAAAGTGAGCTGTCAATCAAGAGGACTGAAATTAAAAGTAACACCACAGCCCAAGATGCCTCTTGTCAGCCTCGGTTATGGGCCAGGCTAGGACATGCTTCATTTATCCTGACACTTATTGGACATAAGTGAAACCCCCCATGCTTTCTAAGAATGGTGTCAAAATATAAAATTATGTATCACAGAATTCACACACACAGGGCCCATGCATAGAGGAAGAAAGATGTACAGTGTTGCTTTTAACTACTCCAGTTGGTAAATCAATCCATATATTAACAATTCTAAAAGAGAAAAAATCCTTACCTAATTTGAAATAAAATGCTTACCTATGAGCTTGCATCCATTACATTGCATGAATTTAATTTGTTATGCTTTCAAGTAACTGCTTAGATCATAACTATTGAAACCCCTGATAATCTTGAATGCCTGTAACAAATCATGTCTCAACCTTGATTTTAAAAGACCAAATAAAATAAGGTCATCTAGATAATTTTCACAGGATTCATATCTCCATCACAAAATCAACCTAGTAACTTGTTGTTGCACCTGTTTAATTCAAAGTCTTTTTTCAAGAAAGACAATCAAAATCAAACAGTATTCAAGATGGGGACCCATCAATGAACTGCAAAGTGAGGACGATTTCATCAAACCTGACTTTGAAAACTATGAATGCTAATGAGGTACTTCCTTGCAAAATTTAGCATCTGCAAACTTCCTTTGGTATGACTCAAGTCCTTCTGATAAATCATTAACGTACATAGAAAATAATTGCCTCAAAAGCTAAACTCTGTGGAACACCATGGGCAAGTCCAGCAAGTCTCCTATGTCTGTATGTGAATTTTTACATTCATTGGCCCCTTCATTCGACCAATATGTGAATGATAATAATAACAATGATAATGATGATGATAATAATAATAATAATTATAATAATAATAACAATAATAATGATAATAATAATAATAATAATGATAATAATGGTAATAATAATAATAATAAAAAAAAAATAATAATAATAATAATAATAATAATAATAATAATAATAATAATATGGACAGAGCGAATTCAAGCGATTTAGTACACAAGGTAACAAGTGCTTTCAAATTGGCTGAAACGGGGCATGTGAAAGGGTCTGGGGAAATCATGGAAAGGTGTGTGGGACTTGGCTGTGGAGAGGGAACTCTGATTTTGATCCACTATACATGACAGCTAAAGAATAACTGACTGAATGGGGCTGTTTTTCATCTGTTCCTGGTGCTACCTTGCTAAATTGGAAGTAGCAAACTAGAATGAAAATTCTTTAACTATTATCATTATCATTATTATTACTATCATTATTATCATTATCATGATTATTACTATTATCAGTATCACTACTACTACTACCATTATTATTATCATTATCATTATCATATTATTATCATTATTATTATTATTGTTGTCATTATTATTATCATTATTATTATCAACATTTTATTATTATGATTGTTACTTCTAATTTGCTTTCATTATTTTTTCATAATTACTATTGCTGTATTATTAACATTTTATTGAATAAACGGCAGCCAAAGGCTGAAAATATACAGAGAATATACACATACAGCAAACTAGGAAAGCTATACAAAAGAAGGGCTTAAACAGCTTTACACAAATGCAATGCTGGGGTTAATATACTATCTACTAGAGGTTAGTATACTATCAACTAATCATTCATGATGTTCATATCGGATGGAATGGAGCTGATTTTTAAACGCTTTGCGCAAGCTTGTATGGGTCTGCTGCTGGTGCAGTGTTGAACTGCTACTTGAGGATGAGGGACATCAGGTGGAAGGAAGTGACACTAGTAAGGATGGTGCAGCAGCTTCATTTTAAACTCTAAGATGAGGTCTTTGTGATGGTTGGAGAATCAGGAGGGCATGTGTATTGAGTACCTCTTCACAAGTGTAAAAGGATCCTAGGTAGATCCGGCAAGCCCTTTTTGCACCTCTTCCAGTAGTCCCTGTTGTGTGGTGAATATGCAAGACCAGACAGGGGAGGAACAGGTGATTTTAGAAAAATTGTAAGTTGTGTAGATGTTCCTGAGTTTAGGTGCAGAGAATCTAAGTATCTTAGACAATGAAGAATGAAGAAACAGTAACTGAGTGTCTGATAAAGATATTGGTATGTTTCTTCCAGTTTTATTTTTTGTTCTTAAAACCAAAGAAAATCTTGTTGGACCTGGAATGAACTTAATCACTGCAAGACATGTGATGTTCATGTCTGTTATGACAATCTTAGTTTGGATGTTGGTTGTAAGTGATCTGGAGGGTGAAGTACCCAGCATAGGTATTGTGAATACTTATACCATTTGTAACGTCTTCATTGACTTCCAAAAATCAGGTATGTCCATCAATATATTACTGACAAGGATAAGGGAGCACAAGGGTCCCATATTAGTGCCCTATTAGATGTTCAAAATGTGGTGGCTAGAGGATGGATATAGCCCCCAGAAGTGTAATGCCTGACACTAAGGAAGTCTACAGCCATGGACTGAGACTTCTTAACAGCTCAAGGCTGATAACTCTGTTAATTACAATAAACAGTCATTGGCTAAATCAATATATAGCCTTGATATATTTTGCCTAAATCATTTTAAACATGTTGCACTTATTATTCTGTACTTCAACTCATGTTTTGGCATCATCAAAAATACCCTCAGGTCTGATCTAACTTCATTCCTGGATTGGATCGTCCTATAAGCCTTGACAAAATTTTCTAGGATCCCTTAGGCTAAGAAACCTCTTAAACCCCTGCTGTTTGATTCAAGCAGCCTATTGGCTCAGCCTCAATCCACCTACTGACTAATCAGTAACTTCCACTTGATGATGATATGATCTTCCCTTGGCCATTGGTATTTGCCTGCCTCATAGTTCTCTGGATCCGTGACATGAACAGACATTTTACTCCAGCCTTATACTTTTATTCTAGCAATTCTATGCTTAAGATAATATCCATCCCTACAATATAACAAACACCATTTTATCATGTACTAAGACCCTTCATGCCCACACTGCAACTACCATAATGAACACACTGAGCACTTTTCTGCACAAAGAACCATACACATCACTACACTTTATGATAAGGATAGAACGGACCCCTGGAGCAGAAAGTATGTAAGTATATTCAATGTTGTTTTAAATTATCTTATGATCAATTTCTAAGAAAGAATCCTGGTGTGATCTAGAGGCTCCTGCAGCACAAGGCTGCCCCACTTCCAGCAGTAGGGAAATATAGATTCCTTTGGAATAAAAAGTTCTTTGACAAAACTGTATTCCCAGTGATAAAACCTCTTCCAAAGTGGACTTTTAACTTGTGGTGCAACCAAAAGTAGGCAGAATCTGGCAACTCTTATGTAAGTACATCTCTCTATCTGTCTTTCTACCTATCTGTTCAAATACAGATATATTTTTTTTAATTTGTTTGCAGTTTCCCATGTTAACAAGGTCATGCCAGAAGCAGATGAAGAAAATTCTTCATTCACTCTCATCCATTCTCTGGCCATTATGTGTAATGCATGAAAACCACAGCCCCAACTGCTTCATAATCCTAAGTTCAGTCCACTGACAGCACATTGCCTCCTCTATACCACATTGCAGCAATTAACTTCACTCCATGTGCACCGTTTACCCTCCAGTGTGTTCAGGCCCTGTGCAATCGTCATGTTTTTCACTCTATCCTTCCATCTCCAATTTGGTCTCCCCCTTCTCCTTGTCCCCTCCACTTATGACATGAATAAGCTCTTTGTCAACCTCTCCTCACTCATTCTCTCCATGCAGTAATCCCTCGATTTAAAGGACCCCGATATAACAGATTTTGGATTTAACGGACAGGGCAAAAAATAGCACATAAATTAATAATAATTGAAAAAAGTAAAATACTCAAAAATCTCAAATGCAGCACCATGCATATCTCGCATCACACTTGTTTTTGGTAGTGTAGGGTGTACTTGCTTTGTTTTGGTCTCAGTCTGCCTCAAGCAATCATGCAGTCAGGTTGTATACAGATAATTGTGACAGTATTTATCAAATAATTTTGCAATCCTTACAATTCAAAATGGCACCAAGTGATAGAGGAGTTAAAAGAAAGCGTGTGAACTGTATACTGTATCAAAAAATGGGTACATTCGATTTAACGGGCTTTTGGAATTAACGGACACCCCCCCTCCCCTCTATTAGTCCATTAAATCGAGGAATTACCATATGTCCAAACCATTTCAGCCCATCCTCTTCAGCTTTCACAACAGCATTCTTCTTATTATCACACCTCTCTTTTCCCCTTTCAATGAACATTTCATTTCATTTCTAACACATGTGTTGTCTTCCATAGATTTTCATCTTGTATAGCCCATGCATTCCATCCATACAATGCTGTCAGGATTACAATACCAAAAAAGATGCCCATCTTTGCCCTCCCACATAGTGATCTTTCTTTCCAAACATTCGTCAATGCTCCCACGCCTTCATCCCATTATCCACCCAATGACTCACTTCAGCTTCCATGGATCCGTTTGCTGTTCAATCCTATGAATATAAATAGCTTCACTTTCTCCATTTTTTTCCATACTCATTTACTGTTTCCCACTTGTGAGATGATGCCACTCTCTATCAGTCAGGTATAATGCACCGAAACCATACACAAATAAAATAAAGGAAGTAAATACAAAAATACCCCAATTTTTTGTTTTATTATTGGTAGATTACAATTAGAAATCTTCATTCCTTATGCTTAGTAAAATCACAGAGAGAAATGATAGAGATTATCAGAGTCTATCAAGGGGAATGTCTATTTGTACCGAGGAAGCTTAAGATTTCTTTCAGCAAGGAATGCCTCTCCTTGGACTAAGAGACTTGTTTTTTGGCTAAACTTAGTGCGTACGTTATGGCTTTTGATTTAAGGAAGGTAGCTTCCACCCTCACCATTCTGAGGAACCTTTCCTTAGAGGAAATAATATATGTCTTTGCCACTCCTCTAACATATTTGTTAATAATACCTTTATCCATAGTGTTAGAATCAACCTTTGTGTGCTGGAGTTGCCAACTTTGAGGCAGATGGACGTTAGTGTATAATAAGATGACTCTAAAAGAATTGCTTTTTCCCTTAGTTTACCATCTTTTTTAATATTTTTTTCTCTGTTCTTCCTCTATACTGGAGTGCTCTCAAGGATCTGGAAAAAATCTGATCCTGGAGAGAAATATAAATTTTGAAGAATGAAAACAGTTTCTTTATGAGGCAGTGTCCTGTAAGCATTTTTTCTGAGTTGTTTTCCTTCCAACCTTCCCTTCTCTTTCAAAACACCCTTTCTCTTATCAAATACATCCACCATGAGGTTGATATATGTGTTCTGAGAATTATTAGGCAAGTCAGTATCAATGGCCAGGGGATGATGATGTCATCAGCTAACTAAGGCTACTGACTGGTTGATGGGTGAACCTGGACTGAGCCAATAAGTTCCTAGCAATAACTAGGTGGTTAGCAAGGGGTGAGACCATTTACCTCACCAGAGGGCAGCGAGTTTAGAAGTTTCTAGCCCACAGGGTTCCAAGAGATTCTTTTAAGGCTTGGAGAACACCATCCTGGGGAGAAAGATATTCCCTTAAAACATTAAGTTTTTATACAAAACATTTATATGGATGTGAATCAGAAGTGGTCTCAAAAGTAAACCCTGATAGAACACTTTTTAATCTTTCCAAGCTACTTCTCAGTTATGTAGCTTCAAATCTATCCAAGCAAACTCCTAAGAAACATCCCAAAAATCTATTTGCTTTAACAACCTTATGTGTTAAGGATGGTATGAAAGGTATACTGGCAATCTAAGAATGGTTAATTCACTCACCCTTTTTTTCTCTCCTCAAAGATGTTGCTTACTGTTTCACAGAAGCTCAAGATATTCATTGTACATTATTTCATTCTCAAAGCAAGTTATCTCTCAAAAAGTACTTTCTCCCAGCTGAAATATCCTGTCTGTTTCATGATTATACCTCAATTATTAAGTAGAGAACTCTTGTTGGTGACACATGGGTCTATACTTCAGGGATACAACCTGTCACCTTCCTAAAAGATCAGTACTACATTAGCTCTCCTCCATTCAGTTTAAAGCAAACTTTTTGAGCAAAATGATAAAAGATATCCCAGCAATCTGTTTAAACTTTCTGCTTACTTCTCGAGCAGATATGGCATGATGCTATATGGTTCATGGGCCGTGCACTGGGTTAGCTCCTTAATGAACGCTTTTCCTTCTAGACTCAATTCAATATTTTCCAAGGTATCACATCCTAACAAGTATGGCAGAACCGAATATTCTAAGTCCCTTGAGTAAATAAACTCTGCAAAATTGTGTTCAACTCTTCCTTTGGATCCTCATCTACCTCAATAAGTTAATAATGGTTTCTTTGATCTCTTTGGTCCTTTAATAAAAAGTTGTCCATTCTAGTGTATGTACTTGTATATGTTTGTGATTATCTATTTGTCATTACTTAACTGATCACTACAAGACTGAAATTCTACATTCATGGAGACCTATCTCTTAAACTCTATCATCATATGATTTCTTGAAATTCCTCCCATTCTCCGCATTTCCTTTTTCCTTAGCTTGTTCCACTCATCCTCCATTCCATTACTACAAAAGTATTTCTTCACATCTTTTCTTGTACATTTTTATAATAGTCTCTCCATAAGTCCTCTTGTTGATCTAGTACTGTATGTTTCAAGAGGATACTCAAAACTGACAATGTCGCTTCAGTTAAAAAAATTTAAAGTTGTAATCATGTTTCCACTCTTTGTTCTCTCTTCCAGTATAGGTAAGTCTATGGCTACTATCCTCTCCCTGTAGCCTAATACTCTTACTTCAGGTAAGTCTTAACTGTATGCTGCTGGACCTCCCTCAGTAGATCTATAAACTTTCTGAAAGGGGTTAATCAACTAGTGATGCATAGTACAATATGGTCTAATATGTGTTGTAAAAAAGAATTTGGAATATTTTGTCCATGTACCTGACAGCAACATCTATATAAGGCAGTAAATGATTTACCTTTTTGATTCTGTTATGGATCATCTTTTCTAAAAGTTTGGAAACTGATATAGGTAATGATAAAAGGAGAAGTTTGGAGGCTTCGAGAATTCCAAGACAGGTACTAAGCTGGGATGCTTCCAGATGTTTGGAATTGGTCAAGAGCAGTTGAAGATCTTTGTTAATGTTTGAATTGTACTTGGGCTAAATTGTTTTATGTGGAAATTTTACATTTCAAAGGAGCCAGTATCAAGGGATTTAAGGGTAAGATTGCATTCTGAATGTCATTTGGTGTATAGGGTATATGAGCAGTTGTTCTAAAAAGGAGTAGGTGTAGTTCTGCTTAGGGGTGTGGTTGGTTTGTGTATAATCTTTGTAAAGCATTTCAAAGCATCTTTGTGTGTTCTTTATGAAAGGGGATTTTTTGGGGGAGTCAGATGTTCTTCATGTCTGAAGGTTGGAGTCATATGAGATGTGTGAGTTTTTCATTGTTCCCCTAAATTGGTTGCTGTTGGACTTGTGGTCCATACTGTTCAGGTGCGTCAGTCTGCCGTATGTTTGCCACTGATTCGATCAGTGAGTCTGAATCTGCTCTATGGTCCCTACTGAAGGTGAGTGATTTTCTCTGGGCATCTTTGTTTTGTGAGGTCTGCAATACATGGGGAGAGGTTTGGGTAACATTGTTTTCTATGTCCATATGGTATGTGTATTCTGCTGGCTTGGATGGTGGCACTAATGATTGTGAGATGGCATGATATGGATATGGGAAACTATCAAAGATGAAGTTTTGAAGCTTGGATCTTATGAGACAATCGATGCAAGAGTGCCTGTAATGGTCCCAAAAATTCATTTTATATGGTATACAAAAGGCTCACACATTTTTTTATCGTATTACACATTCCTCATCAGGGTGGGCTCACCTTTACTACCTTGAAATTTCCCATGTTGCAGATTGTTTGATTGATAAATGACATGGACAAGCCTGTTTCAGCCAGTAATCATCTTTTTGCCATACTGTTGCAGTTATTGTCATAATTATGAGTTCTGACAGCGAAGTGCAGCCAAGTTTATCAGGTTACTCTCAAAATAAACAAAAGAATGTAGATAAGTGGAAAAAGATGGCAGCAAAGTGGAAGAGAAACACTGATGCTGCATATATCATCTGTATGACCAAGCAACCTGTTGCTTCCAGCATTATGGGTTCTTCTTGTACTTTTAGTATTTCTTATTTGACTTCATAGACTACACTAGAATGCTCATGACACTGCCACTTTTGATGAGGAAGTTTATGGTTTTTCTATATTATTAGCAGATAGAGTAGTATTAATTGATGTTATGGCTATTTACATATCAAAAACATTTATGGACATTTTCTCAAAATACAAATTTGGCAGGCTCTCCCCTTATCACATGTAATGCCTCATGTGAATGCTGGCCTCTCTACATTTCAAAAGTCTGTGTATTTTTTGTAAGTGGCTGTGTGGGATGTGTGGGTTACCTGAAGTGATATTAGAAATGGTATAAAGTGGTCAGAGGGCAGTTCATGTAGTGAGCTCTAGGTGTTCCTTGTGTGTGGCAATGGGTTGGCTGCTAGTCATGGTGGGTTGAAAGTAAGGTTGGTTGGTTACATAAGCTGAGAATGCTGAAAAGATGCAGTTAGTTTAGAGCAGTCCACATTTAGGATCTTGGGTGATGGTGTTATGCCACAAAGGATGGTGGGCATTGAAATCTCTACACAAATAGCTATTGGGTATGGTGGACAAGTTATACAGCAGGGTGGGATATGTTGAGAAAGGGGCATGGGGTGAGGGGAGGTATATTGGTGTTGAATATGTTGTGGCAAGTGCTGAGCAGTTTTATTTTCAGGGACTGTATTTCAAGTTTTGTTACAGTTTGTGACCTCTTCTTGAGATGTGAGCAGTGTCCATGATGTTACCAGACACCATCTGCTCGAGGTTAGGTAAGACAGTAAAAAGTTAACTCTGATGAGGCAGTATCATTGGGAGTACAGTCTTGTCAAAGAACTTCTTACCCCAAAGGAGTCCATTATTTCCCTGCTACTAGAAGTAGTGAAGTTTTTGAACTGCCAGAACTCCTGGAAAAGGGTTCCTGGAATAAATCCAGGACCTATTCAGGGGATATTATAGATAAATAGGTAGATAGATAGCCGTGTCGGTGAATCAGATGTTGAAGTGTATAAAAAACATGAATCCTCCTCCTCCTTGCTGTCTGTTTTGTTTAGGCTGTGTAGTTATGAAAGGGAGGTATAGTGGATCTTGGTATGAGGGTTATGTGTGTATTTTGTTCTTGGAATGGGTTTAACACTTCAGTATGTTTGTTTTTCATGCCATTATTGCTTGACTATAACATATCTAATTCATTAATGAGCTTCTGCGGCTTTTGTTCAGAGTAGGGCTGTGTGTTTTATGATGTTCACTGGATGCTTGTGCTAGGAGCATGCATGTTAAGGTGGGTGCATAGGGAGTTTGTGTTCAGGTGATTGTTGCATTTTCAGAGTTATAAGAAGTGATAATGTTAGGGATATTAAAACTCTAGGAAATAACAAAAATGCTGACATGATTTAAACAGATTTTGCAAAAGCATTTCACATATGTAACCATGGTGTCATAGCACACAAAATGTGAAATATGGGAATAACCAGAAAAATTAGGAGATGGATGTACATCTTTTTAACTATCAGATCACAACATCTAGTTGAAAACCATGCCATCTCCAGCATCTTCATGGTAAAAAGCTACAGTCTCCCAAGGAACTGTACTTCCATCCCTCCTGTTCCTCATTCTTATACAGGTTGAGTATCCCTTATCCGAAATGCCTGTCATATGTAATGCACCAAATCCACAGCTCCCTATTCACATCCAGGTCCCACATACCTTTCCATGATTTACTCCGGATGTTTCACATACCCTGGTTCAGTCCAGTGACAGCACGTCGACCCCAGTATACCACATCGTTCCAATTCACTCTATTCTGTGCATGCTTTGCACCCTCCTGCATGTTCAGGCCCTGATCGCTCAAAATCTTTTTCACTCCAATCATCCACCTCAAATTTGGTCTCCCGCTTCCTGCTTCTCCATGTTCCCTCCACCTCTGACAAATATATCATCTTTGACAACCTTTCCTCACTCATTCTCTTCATATGTCCAAAGCATTTTAGTACACCCTCTTCTACTCTCTCAACCACACTCTTTTTATTACCACACATCTCTCTTACCCTTTCATTACTTACTCAATAAAGCCACCTCACACCAAATATTGTCCGCAAACATTTCATTCCCAACATATCCACCCTCCTCCGTAAAACCCTATCTATAGCCCATGCCTCGCAACCACATAATACTGTTGGAACTACTACTCCTTCAAACATACCCATTTT
>JAYMFT010212068.1:0-25357 GCA_038088735.1 Panulirus argus
ATATATATATATATATATATATATATATATATATATATATATATATATATTGTGCGTAATTAAATGTTCTTAATTGGAAGACAGTTTTCATTCTTGGGGCTCCACCTCTCGACCTTTCTTTCCTAACACACACCTCATTAAAACTTCAGTGTGCTCTCCAAAATTACAATTTCATATATAAGCTTAATCCATCTAACCACTAATATGTGTGTGTGTGTGTGTGTGTGTGTACCTTGTTTTCCAACACAAATCACTGGCGCACCATAACTCAAAGTGGGTTGCCTTCTGTCCGGCCAGTCTCGCCTCTTGGCGGCCGACGGGTGTCGTGAAGTAAGGCAGTAGAGCAACGCGCCGTTAACCTGTGGCCGCCTGAGACGCATCAGTTGCGTATCGTACCCCATGCAGGTCGTGCATCCCTAGACCGCGACGGAACGACCCTAGACTTCGACCTCATCCTTTAGGAGGGTAGGGTCGTACCGTCGTGCTCATGAGGATAAAAAAAAAAAAAGTGTCTGTATTTATAAATATCCTCGAATTCAGACACTTTCTTTTCAAGAAGGCAATGATGCGGAGTATCTCATGCTCTTGCAACAGTGTTTTGGCGGGGCAACGCTGTCTAAGTTTTAGGGGGAAGGAAGCCAAGTCAAGCGTGGTGGGCACGGCGGACCCGCAGAGCAAGGGGGGAGGAGGGGGGGAGGAGTTGGCTTAGTAAACACCGGAATGAGATCGTAAATGCCAGAACGGACCAGTTAATTTTCCGACACCTCATATCCTCCGTGTTGATACATGGCGTCACCGCATTAACTGGTCCGTTCCATGGCATCTCTCGTCTCCAATGCGGTCGTTACGGTCCATTCCAGTGTTTAAGAAAATCGCATGTCGAGGGCCGCCAAGACCTCAGGTCGTGATGTCGACTGTAACACAACAGACCTAAAAGCAATTCAGAATTCTCATCCAAGTTCAAGTGCCCCTCAGGTTGTTTTTATTTTAGCTTAAGCGCAGATTACTTATGGGACGTAAGTATAGACGTAATTTGACGACAGATGGTGAAAAATGGAGTTATATCCAGTGTTGCTGTGGATGTGAGATTGCACTATATATATTTGTGCTTTAACCGTGAAGGTGCTGAATGTCTGCGGTTGTTTTGCAGCTGGTGATTGTTCTAAATGCTCTGTCCTGCGTGATCTGCAGCTTCGTTGTATTTGCTCGACACAAAAAGGTTGATTAGGCACGTGAGGCGTAGATTTGGGTGAAACAGATAAATTCTGTGTACAGAAAACTGACGGGATTCTTTTCCTGGCCAAATCTAGTACCAGTAAGTGTTCTATAACGGGAGTCTACTCTGTTTAAGCCCTCTGTCTTGATGTTTGTGTTGGGGGGAATGAATGTCATGGGTGTGGAGTACGTGATAACCAAGTGAGGTTGGAATTTTGTCGAGTGGAAGTGGCTGATAATCAAGGCAGATGGTTGGGTAAAAGCTGGGGTTACGAGGATGGCGGTGGATTTCCAAGGGGATACAAATATTCACTTTAAAGGGCATCCATCGTTTTAGTTGCGTGAAGCAGAGTTGCGCGTCTGTCGTTGCCCGAGTGGCGTTAGGGTGCCGTGATGCGAGTGGGGTCATCTGCATGTGTGAGGACGTTCACACTGTGGGGTGGAGGAGGTGACGGGAGGTTATGCGGTAAGCGCTCGAAGAGAGGAGGGGAAAGGACTGCTCCCTCGTATACCCCATCCTTTCACTCTACAATCTGGACCTTTTCTCGTCGCCATGACGTTGCCCCTCTCTCTCTCTCTCTCTCTCATACACACATACACATATTGCTTCGTAATAATAAAAATAATAATAATAATAATAATAAAAATAATAATAATAATAATAATAATAATAATAATAATAATAATAATAATAATAATAATATCATATTTAGAACTATTATTCCCCTGCATGAACCAGGGATATCACCTTACACAACTAATCTAAGCCATGACTGTGAATTCCTAACGGTGCCTTGGTTTTCTTGAAAACAATGGCACTAATGTTATGACTAAAATGTGAAAAAACCAGATATATAAAACCTTGAACATGACTATACGACCCTTGGGCACGGCGGTACGATCCTAAAACGTGACCGTACGACCTTCAACTATGGAGCTCTCCTGGCTTTTGACCTGACCTTTACGGAACACGTTAAAAGTCAATCCAAAAGTGCTCAGGAGATAAAGACCTTACTCACACACAGTTCACCTACATGTTTCTCTACAGTCACACCGTCAACACGACCACGAGACGAGACGGTCTTCACAAAGGTCCACTTATCATAACAAAATCCACTGTCACATTACCGTCACAGCGACAGTCCTTGACTTAACAAGCAGTTGTTTTTCAGCTTCAGTACGGCATTTCAAAGCAAACTTCAAACGCGGGTAAACTCGCAAACAACCTGGGGACACGGGTTCAAACGCATAAACCCAGAATTTCTTTCATGTTCCTCGGTACACGGGCGCAACATCTGATTTTATTCACGGCATGAGTTCCCACCACGACCCTTGGTGACGTGAGTCGTCCCTCTGGCCTTGACCCGCCAGTGGCTTAAAATTCAGAATGAAACTACAGGTCAAACACGAGTTATCTACATTTTTTTCTTTCTTTTTCCTGTCCCTTTTAAAGGGACCGCTTTATGCAAAAGCCGTTCAGGTGGCTTGACATTCAGGCGCCTGACACGCTGCTAATTAATTAGAAATCTGATGCGATTTTTTTTCTATTTTGAAGGCTCCAGACATGGACAAAAGTCCACTTCAAGGCCGGGCCTTAATTGAAACACAGAGAGAGTTATCAAACGGAAAAAAAAGAAAGGACAAAGGGGAAAGTATTTACGAGTTTTTGAGAAAGTGAAAGACCTGTCTTCTGAAATGTGCAAGGTCATAGTTACTGGGAAAGACACGGGGAAAAAATCTAAAAGCTGACAAACATCTCTTTTTCACTGATGTATTTTCTCATACAAATGTAAAAACTGGCTTAATATCAAAGTTAAAGATGAAATAAAGACTCACAGAACGACTGAAAAGTATCATCTGTTCACTTTAAAAAGTTGACAAAAAACGCATTGAGGTGAAGTGAAGGGAAGTTGTCTGACACATGGGGGATATAAGACCTGTGATGAACCAGTATAATAAAATCATAATCCCAAATTAATATATACTCCACAAGGCGGCGTGCTCGTTCCCTTCCACCAAGAGGAGCTGTGGGGAACGAAAAACTTCTGTGGAAACTTCTAGCCTGACGGCTGACGCCATGTTCATACTCTAGTCCTATATCTAAATCCTGTCGGTTCCATCTTACAGTGGGGCCTCGACTCGCGCCGTGGCTCCTAATGGTTTACGCAAAGCCTGAGCGTCGACATACCAAGAGCAGCAGCAGCAGCAGCAGCCCCTTCCTCCCCCTCCCAGCATCACAACAAGTCCCTCCATAAGGCTCTCTGATTCAGAGTGAGAGATCTGCTAGTCCTCCGGTCCGGTAGGGAGGCACGCCTGACCTACTACACCGCCTCCGGCAGAAGAACCAGGGATCAGAGGAGGGTCCAGAAGGGTTCCAGACACCCTAAACAACACGCGTTCCTCACCAACCCTACTGTTAAGCGTTCACAAGTAACAGTTATTCACCGTTGTAACAAGTAGCAGTTCACTTACCGTTGTAACGAGCTACAGTTCACTTACTGTTGTAACAAGCACCAACTCACCTTTGTAACAAGTAACAGTTACTAACCGTTGTAACAAGTAGCAGTTCACTTACCATTGTAACAAGCAACATTTCAATTACTGTTGTAACTAGCAGCAACTCACCTTTGTAAAAAGTACCAGTTATTCACCTTTGTAACAAGTAGCAGTTAACTTACCGTTATAACGAGCAACAGTTCACTCACCGTTGTGACAAATAACGGTACACCTACCTTTAAAGTGTACCTGTGGCTGATGGCGGAGTGTGTGGGCGCGGGCCACAGTCACGGGCGGGCGATGCCTCGGTGAGGGCGGGGATGAGTGACCGTCGAACGGGTGTGTGGCCGAGAGGGCGAAGGGCCTTGGAGAGGTGAGTGAGTGAGGTCGGTGTCAGCTGGGGGTCAGTCAGGTAAGGAGCGGAGGTAAAGGAAGGCCGGTCTGTTAGGTTACGACCGGCGGAGAGGGAGGGCGTGGCGGAGACAGGCAGTAGAGTGGGTCGTGTTTTTTTTTTTTTTTAGAACAAGATTCGACGGAATGATGGAGGAAGACCCACAGTGTAGGGACGGTGGTGGCGGTGGACTGAGCAGCAGCAGGACCGTCAGCAGCACAACCTGAGGGAGGAGGAGACCACGATCATAAGGCGAGGAGGTGGCTATCATCAGTCACATAATACATATAATCTCCCGGCGTTCGGGTACCCGGGAACAACAGGTTACTCATAAGACCACTGATCAACGCGCAGGCGTTGCGACACTGGCTCTTGCCACACAGGATCTACAGCCTCACACGCCCCAGCCGTCAAACAGACCCCACAATTCACACTCATGCTGCAATCAGTGGTCTCTTTTACATCTCTCTTTAATCATCACTGACTCGCTCGCCAATTCCTCAGCCTCTCGTAGGTTCACTCGTGCTCACACGTCGTCCACATCTGCCCAGCGTGTCACAGTGAAACGAGCTTCAAAGCGAACAGGGTTGCTTCTCGCTTCTTCGCCCTGCACGCATAGTTAGGCTGTCAGGCGAGATCAATGCCTCTTGTTTACACAAGACACTCGCGGCGCTTAATTCTTCTGGCATCCTCAACTGTAACATGAGTTCGCTACAGCATGAAAACAATATTTTTTTTCATATTGTAGCCTATTCGACATAGACAAAAACATGACCTAATCAGGGTCATCTCGGGAGGAGAAATGAGAAGAAAAAAAAAAAAATGTGCGAGAGATTAATCCGAGCTCCACGTACGTTTGTGTACCAAACCCTCAGAGTGAAAAGGTTATAGGAAGAGGAAAAGACAAACGAAGGAACGGAATTGCACAATTATGTTGCTCAAGGAAAAAAGCTGGAGGTATCATAACGGTCAATCCTCGTGCGCCTGGTTTCAAAACGGAAAATGAGGGAAGCTGGTGATCACAGCGGACGGAGAGGTATAGTGAGGCGGAAGGCTCCTGATTCCAACCTGGCTGTGAGAAGGATGGAGGAGGAGGAGGAGCCGCTCAGAGTGTGTGTGTGGGCAGTACTCCAAACCAGTCAAAGGAGGAACATATCGTTGTACGATAAATCAGGCACTCTCGGCAGAAGTGGACTGACCTGTGAAATGAGAAAGAGCTACAGACGGGGTCTGGGAGACTCTGGTCGAGTTCGAGTCGATACCTGGGCCAACCTGCATCACCTAGAATCTTGAGATGATTCCATCTACGTCAATACATGCAGAAAAATCCTCACCGCCGGGTTGGGGAAATGTCTACCGCGCAAGGTCTTCATGGGCGAGGTCGTAAGATAAAAAGTCAGGAGGTCAAATTATCAGGCCTGAGGCACAGGTGACCACCTCGATCAAATAGTGTCGTTATCATCATTATCTATTTTTTATCAGAACATTTGGTGGCTTCCGTGGATGGGTGTGTGGGTGTATGTAACGCGCCAGCAGCATAACTCGAGACTGGATGAGTCAGCACACTTAAACCTGGTGAGGGAACAGCCTTGTGAACCCCAGGCCTACTTTTTCTCTTGTAATCAAAGGTCAAGATGACATGGCTAATCATTCATCAACTCTGCGTGACGATCGCGCGAACGAAGTATAACAATAATTCGGCCCCAGGGTAACTACTGATGTGTATATATATATATATATATATATATATATATATATACTCGACCATCCACTTTCCTTCTGTGATATCAATTGATAATTGGTGTGACAATCGAACTACGACTGTGACAGTAAGTCACAAGAGATGGAAAGTACGTATGTCGAGTGGTTCGTCTGGATCGCCTCAGTCTCAGTCGCGTTCCGGGTTATCTTGAATATGAAAGAGAAAACGTTCCTGGTTTCGGTTCGTGATACCTCCATTCTCTGGGGGAAGGTTTCTTCTTATTCCGTTATCTTCCGACTTTACAGGTCCGAATCAAGCTTCCAATCAGGTAAAGGGAGACAGTACGACACATCGGCTCGCTCGTTTATGGATATAGAAAGCCAGTTAGATACCGAGCTAAGCTTATTGGGACATCTGCACTGGTAAATGGGGCCATGTGGATCAAACATCTAAAACTTGGTAGAATCACAAGGACTCTTTCTTAATGGGTGGTTAGGATGGGGAAGAGGAATGGGTTGGACGCGAGCTCAGCGCTGGAAAGGGGGTTGGGGGTGATCACGGGGTCAGCCATGTAATACGAGGCCGTCATACCTAAGCGTCGTACCATCGTGCTCAAGGGTCGTACCGTTGTGCTCAAGGGTCGTACCGTCGTGCTCAAGGGTAGTACCATCGTGCTCAAGGGTCGTAACTTTGTGTTCAAGAGTCGTACCATCGTGCTCAAGGGTCGTAATTTCGTGCTTAAGGGTCGTACCTTCGTGTCCAAGGTTCGTACTGTCTTTCTTAAGGGTAGTAGCAACGTGCTGAAGGTGGTTTACAGCCTGAATCGACCGTGGCGGACAGAAGTATATATCATTTACTTCTATCAGTTCCGACGTCCCAGAACGTCATGAGGACTTCCATCCACACCCAATGAACATATATGAACATGTATCAACTTAACGGGCAATGACAACATATAACCTCGTCAATGGACCAGCAGGCCTCCTGTTATCTGTCCTTCCCACGTACATTTCGACATGTGTTAACCAGCCTGGCAGTATGCGACAACATACCAAGCTGTGTGGAGAGGCCAGCTCGCCTCATGAGACTGGCCCAGCATGACCCTACATGCTAAAGCTATCCGAATCCATCCCAAGGTCTTTACTATGCTATGTGCGCAGTACTATTTTAGGATCCCGGTATGACATAATGGACACATGATACCATGGAGTACATCTATCTAATGGAAGAACATTACGCAGTACATCTAAAGTACACAAGTCTACTTAAAGAGCACTTCTCTCGAGGTTGGGTTTGTCTCTCTTAAAATCCACAACGAGTCAAGGGCGTGTCCCTCGGAACAAATCTATCTACGGATGGCACACGTACTGGGGTGGCTCATCCATCATAGGGGTCACAATGGCCCAGGGAAAGACTGGGGTGCATCAGTTTCACAAGAGCATCTGAGGCCGACGTCTAAGAAGCGCATTTCTGTACAAGCAGACCGGTAACGACATCATACCCACACCGTGAAAGCCTCAGTTAAGCAAAATGGTACAAATGCCTGGAAACCACAATGATAAAATAGTGTCTCGGGCTCTGAATGTTGTCTCCTGTCATTCAGTCCCACTATCTGACAGCGGGATGACACGCACGATATAAATGTCAGGATGTCAGAACATGATACAACCACTGACCACCCTGGTGTACCCACCGGGTCGCCATGTTGAGAGCTGTGGAGCCAGCTAGATGCAGCTGACCCGTCCTGATATCACCACATGGAGACCCTGCAATGGTCCTCGCTTATCATTCGCTAACACTACCACCCTTAGCACGACCTCGCGTCACCACCACCAAACGTACCACTACTGCAGTACCATGGTGGACGACCTTCACCATCATCACGTAGAGAAAACCACACCATAAGCCCGTCACAACGTGAGAGAATGGGATCAAGTGTCGTGTCACGTCATCTGAAAGGGCAATGTCAAACCTCCTAACAGTTATTAAATAATTACTAAGCACTGAGCATATCGCTAACTTTTTGACATCATTATTTTTTTCAGATTATCTTCATGGCCGGGGGCCATCACGTCAAGTTGAGAAACGAGGGAAGGAACTCTTGCCATGTGGCCACCTAACTAGAGTTTGTGTGTGTGTTGAGGAGGCGATTAGAGAACAGACTTCTAAAGGAAGTCAAAGAGGTCTTTAAGAAGTGGAGAAAGTGGGTATGGGACAGGACGGACCGAATAGAAACGAAGTGGGTAATGGAAGGGAAGACTGGATGGGTTTAATTTTCTATATAACAAAAAAATATAGAGAAGAAATTACTACAAAAAGTAATGAGACTATAAATAAGAACAAGGGGATAAATAAAGAAGCATAATACGAAGACATGGAGGTTCCAGGAGAGAAGATATCCTTCTGAAGGAGCGGGAAATCTACAGGAAAGACACGTGTGTGTGTGTGTGTGTATGTCACACAAGTGGGAGTGAAGATTGTTGGGGGTGGTGCAATACACCTGAAGGAACTGATGGCGAGGAAGCTGATAGCGTGGCTATACCAACGCGGCGAATATAACAGGTTTTGTGAGCAGAAGCCCAGATATATGCAGGACTAATAATCAGTAACACAGAGGAGAAAGTATAGCGTCTGCAACTATATTCGCGACACTTGCCAGATGCTTCTGGTAGTTTTGTACGGGGGTCCACAAAGCACCTCTATCAACTCTGCCATATGCCTTCTCCAAATCCATAAAAGCTACATACAAATCCACATGTTTTTCTAAATATTTCTCACCTAGCGACAGCACTAGGATCCCGATTCCTCTATCAACGAACAAAATGTTGTGAAAACTGAAACTGAAACTGTTTGCAGTATCTGAAAAAAGAGAGGAGCCAACGGGCGTAAAGAGGGTCATTTTAAGGGGAGAAAGTGAGTCCGCTGATGATAAGAATTGTAAAAAAAAATTGCTTAGTAAACGCATAGGGTCCAGTCACATGACTGCTTCCCTTTGTGAAGGCAGAACAACAGTGAATGCTCGACTCACGAGAATAATCATGCAAGGATATTGGGCTAAGCACACAGCGCGATCGATCGTGCGAAAGGAATCACAAATCCCATTATAAATGAGGAACGTGGATAATAATTAATTTAGCGAGGGGATGACGGCACATAAATCAGACTTTCGCATCTAGGATGGATGCTGAAGCGGGTAAAGGAATAAGAGTATGCAACGCTTAAAGGAATTTCGAAGGCACATTATACACGGGAAAAAGGACTTCACAAAATCTAATATTTGACAAAGACTTTTACGTTTAAAAACATACCACGTACAATGAACGATGAAGGTGAAGGAAAACAAATGTGGAACGGCGTCAGTGTTGTGTAATATCATGTTTGCTGATGTCTTTATGGACGAGACTAAGATGTGGCATAAGAGTGCACTGTGAGTTTGTGGGGCCCAGCAACCACACCTCCACACACACATCAAGAAGAAGCTACTAGCTCGGCTGCTTAAAGGTACATCAGGTTATCAAATATCACGTACGCAGGAAACACGAGCTGGGCACCGAGAGAAATGAGCAGTAAGGTGAGAGTAAAAATGTAAGGGCAAAGCGCTATTATGCGAGGAGGGGGTGGGATGGTGGTCAGGGCAGTCCTGGTATGTATCACTGTGCAAGATGATGCAGCATCAACGAACGAGTCTGAGTGCTTGAGCTTACTACTAAGCCCAGGACGACAGGCAATGAAGACTTAAACGATGAGGCCAGAGCACTGTGAGGTGGGGAAAAAGTCGAGGCTGGTCAGAGAAGAAGCAAGCATGGGGAGAACTTGTCTTGTAAGAACTTTGTTCCAAACGTTTTCTATTAAGGCGCGTGAAATTTTAATTTCCTAAGTACAAGATAGAGAGAAAAAAATAGGACAAGGATAGAGTAATAACCACATAGGTAATGAAGTTCTTAAAAAATAGAGTTTAATATATAAAGATGCGAGAGGGGTGTGACGTGAGATGAGTCATTACATACACGTATGGATAAAACCATACTCGCGTGGAATGGACGCGAAAATACATGAGAGGGCCGACTGAAAACTCATGAAAGCAGGGATGAAGGTAACTGCACCTGCTGCGTACGCTATCGAATAACATAGGGGAAGGTATGCGAGAACCTCCACTCCTCCCCTCCCTTCGTTTGGCAAGCTGACAAGACGGCGAACCGTAAGGTAAAGGAGCGTGGTGTATACCTGAATGGTAAGGAGTGGTATGGGGGAGCCCATCCCCCATCTGACGGAGCAGAGGTCGTCATCTAATGTGCAGTAAACACGTGATGGCTGCGTGTTGCCATGAGAACAAGACCGGAGACGTTTACGCCACCTCATACCTATTCCGGCGTTGCGCCAGCTGACGCCAGGCCCTCGACTGTGATGCAAAGGGATTACACAACACCTGCTGAATAATTCACGATCAAATAACAGGCCGGTGAGATCTGCAATTCGTATCCAAGACTAGGATCTTAAGATATTCCCAAGACAACGGGTGAAGAATACAGGCACCCCTTAAAGCCGGTCTCAGCCGATGACCTAGACATGTTACCTAGGCTACCCGATGCTAATTACATCGTATATAACCTGACCTGTAAATGCTATTGTATGCTTCGTGGGCTTTGTTGACTGATCCTCCTGCATCTGAGCTTAGACAAAAAGTCCCAACTCAAGCTGACGAGTACTTCAGCAAGGCAAAGAAGGTTATCGATGTGTCTCTGGGGAAGTCAAAGACTTAGAGGGGTCACCATGTGTGTCTCATAGAGCGACCTCAGCAAGACGTAATCTTAGAAGGTCCCGACGAGACTAGTGGCAGGTATCACCGCCCGAAGGAAGACTTCCGAGGGGCGTCCTCTTGGGAATTCTTTAGCGCCAAGTGCCATCGCTGCTCCCGGTTGTCCTGCTATGAAAACGGTGGTCGCCCATCCGAAGCTTGGGTAAGTCTCCGTTGCCATGCGAAGTAATGTTACTTTAGAAATGAAATAGATCGACTCCTGGCAGGAGTGGACAAAGGCCTCCTGCATGGTAACATCAAGACTGACCATGTCTTAAGTACCAAACACCAAAATCTAGATGGTGAATGACCGTTGCGTCAAAATGAACTTGAGGAAGAATGATCGAATTCCGCAACTCGATGGTGCACGTACTTCAAGCAAGATCCGCAGGAAGTCTGCCACAGTAGGGAGAGCTCGTGTGCTGTTCCAACGGTGCCCGGGAGGAGGAGGGACACACACACTATCGGACTGTCTATCTCTGTCCAAAAGACAAATTAGTGTTGCGCACAACATCATCGTACGCTGCATGTCTACTGCCACCTAAATGTACGCCTGACACTCGGAGAAAAAAGGTTTATTACACCCCGGACGCGCTGATTCACAACTGGACTACGCTACAGGGGGCTTCCTTAAACAACCCCATGAACACGATGTTACGGCCCTTGAACACGATGGTACGACCCTTGAACACGACTTTACGACCCTTTGAGTATGATGGTGTGCCTTTGACATGACCCTTTAACGATCAGGTCAACGTCCACGCCATCATACCCCTAAGTCGTATAATCCGGTCATGGGTCGCACCGTCCGGTCGTGGTTAAGGGTCGTGCCGTCGTGGTCAAAGAAGGGGCGGAGACATGAACTAGCGTCGGCATCTGTTGCCAGTGATGCACTCCGCCGACAGCGAGAGACTTTACGCGGAGCACGTCTGAAGTGGGAAGACTGCCAATCAAATGCTGCCCACTGCATCAAGAACGACAGGAAGTCCTTCAGAGTGAAGGGATCTGGAGACAAGCCAGCACGAGAGAGAGAGAGAGAGAGAGAGAGAGTGTGTGTGTGTGTGTGTGTGTGTGTGTGTGTGGAACACACACACACACACACACACAAAACAGGACATCCAATGACAGACCTCCTGAACACGAAGTGCTGTGACGTCACGACGCACCGGCCCAACGCAAGCTATTCAGGTGATACATAATGTTGAGGCGTACGTGCCGGCCCATCCCAAATGTACACAACGTGACGTCCACCAGCTTCCATCCCATTCCAAATTGTTTCTTCAGTTAAGAGACAATTACTAGTGTAGTTCGGATTGCTTGTGAGGTTTTGACTCTCTCTCTCTCTCTCTCTCTCTCTCTCTCTCTCTCTCTCTCTCTCTCTCCCTTTATCCTACTAATTCAGTGATAAGTATGTTAAGAGAGAATATCCCATCAAATACCTTTGTGGCGAGCGGGTTCATTAAGGTTGTATGACATAAGAGCCGGTCAGTGAGATCGGGATCTGTAGCACCGGGCCCGTAAGGGGTGACCTCAACACGAACAGCAATCCAGTCTAGGTCAGGAGGAGCTTAGGGCAGCAGGGCACCCAGCCCGAAGAGGGTGACCTCAACTCGCACGGCAGTCTTGGTCAGGAGGACCTCGGGTATTCAGTACCCAGCACGCGGTGGGGGACCTCAACTCGCACAGCAGCTCGGGTCAGGAGGTACTCAGGTCAGCAGCACCAAGCTAGCGGAGGGTGACCTCAACTTGGCAGCAGCCACGACCGTCCTACACTACCAGCTCCTGCACAGTAACTCTACCTATGCCTGAACTCCGTATCCAAAGAGTAGGAAGTGCTGGAAGGATGGGATATCATCCCACATCAGTTTCCGAATCACAGGTTGGCAGAGTAAAAGCAGTAGAAAAAGAAAAAAGCGAAACAAACTTCTAATCCTCATAGGCAAGGCATTGGAATTCAAGTCAACGACACTGACCCTCGCTCTTCACAATTAAAAGGCGTGTTCTCATCTTGAATATTGAGTCGTTCGGTTACCATGCTGAAAGAAACAGAGAAGGACAGATTGGACACATTACAACGGTGAGCTACAAAGATGATTCTTTGAATGAAAAACAAATCCAATAAGAGCCGTATTGATGATCTAGACCTGTTTATCTTAGAAGAGATTAAGAGGTGATCTAATACAAGCATCCAGAATGATCTGTCTTCCTCAGTCCTGATCTATTTGAGGATAAATTTCTCTGATTTCACTCGTGGGTAAAAGTTTTACTTCGAATGAGGCTAAATACTTTTCCTTCAACGGGAATGCCAACAGATGGGATGATTTACAAAGCAGAGTCGTCCTGAGCAACACCACAGATACGTTGAGGAACACTCCGCTTTAAATCTACGACTGACATCATCAGCGCTTCCGTAGTTACATATAAAATTTACAGGCATTTCTCTCCAAGTCATCTGTTCGTTACCACACTAATATCTATGATTCTGATCTCCTCCACTGTCACAAACAGCCTCTATAGGACCCAGTGGTCTCTTGCCATTTGCTCTCCTTTGTGTTCCTTTGGTATCTTCATAACTTAGATCGAGAGATTACAACACCACATTACTCGCCTCAGTTCCAAGTCCCTCAAGCAGCTTTCTGTGTAATGGAATCTAAATGTTCAAACGTCTCCCATAGACTCCCAATCAAACACAGCTGAGCACGGTAGAATGACAACAAAGTCGCATTTATACTCATGAACTTCCTTACTGCATGATGAGCTCGCATGGGTAAGGACAGACCCCCAGTGCATACGTACAATCACAGTTTATTGCCCTGGAACACTGACGACGTCACCATGAGGCGCAACGGGCCGACACTAAACAAATTACAACGTAATATTTATCTCTACTTACAAACTGTGTGGGATGCCGTGTTAAAGAATCGTTTGTGTACCAAATAAAAATCAAATTCCTTTTTTCTTTTTCCTGTGAATGAATAATGAATATGTTGGTATCTTTAAGCTGGCATACCTGTGTTGCTCGCAGCCAGCACAGAAATATGACACGTATGGCTGCAGAGGAAAGGCCACTCCTGTGTCATTTAGAGAAAAATAATAATATTTTAGGTTCAATTTTTCAATATACTTTTTAATCCACTGTTTTCAAGGGCATGTTCTCATGGCTTTACAGCGTAATTACACACACACACACACACACACACACACACACACACACATATATATATATATATATATATATATATATATATATATATACATTTTTTTTATACATACATATTCGCCATTTCCCCCGTCAGCGAGGTAACATCAAGAACAGAGGACAGAGCTTTAGTGGGAAAAATCCTCACTTGGCCCCCTTCTCTGTTCCTTCTTTTTGAAAAAAAAAAGACTTTATTTTATGGAATTCCTGCAGTTAACTACAAATAGTCAATTACATATACAGTAGAGAACGTAATGTGAGAGGGAGGTGAAATTACAAACACGAAGTCATACACCAAACACCGCAGTTAAGAAAGATAACAGTTCCTCAAACCAGACGCGCAGTAAACATACGTACGTACAACTCTCCCGAATTATGAATAATAATACTGAATGTCTATCCACGTAGCTCCCCCTATGACCATTACTCATGACGCCCCACCCCCTGAGTAATGCATGAGTCGCACGAGGAAGTCATCGTTTATCATGAGTACTGTGTGGGGGTTGAGGGTTGGGGAGGATATGACGTCTTTGGCCCGCTTACAAGACCCACGGGACCCGGCACAGCGTGGTGGCAGACGTGCTGCAAGACATGACCAACTGTGTAGCTGGTTAGCACTGCAGGTGTGAGAGAGAGAGACGAGACTGACTCACGAACCCCTACATGATCTTCCTTTAACCAACTTGTCTTTTTAAAGGTCATAAGCATCCATTTATCCCACTAAATGTTGTATTTGGAGAATTGGAAGCTTTCCCTTCCTTGGGCCATTTATTCCACGCATCCGTCCTACTGTTATCATCTTCACGATGCAAGAGTCCCTTCAACAATCACATCTCCACCCCGAGATGTACGTAGGCTTCCCGCAGACTACCTTCGACGAGCCTGACCCGACCCTTGCTGTGATCTCAGTTAACACCAACCCTTTCAACACGATGGTGCAACGCTTGCGTTATGTTGGCCACGCCTAAGACCAGACCCTTCATGACTAGTCCAAAGGTCACCCCACCATACGAAAAGGTCGCACAGGAGTACTCCAGGGTTGCACAGCTGTACTCAAGGGGAGTGTTAAGGTTTTCATTAAGCAGTCCTTCGCTCCTAAACACTAAAGACTGCTCACCTTATCAACCCAGAGGCCAGACTGCGGAGTTACGTGCAGGGCTAAGTCCGCTACTTGAGGAGGAGGCACATCCATCGGGACGGTATATAGGGTCTTGGTATCATCCATAACAGCCGAAGGTGTTACAATATTTTTCGGCCTTAACGACCCTGGTAGTTGATAGGCTTAAGGCAAACAACCAACTAAATATGACTACCATGCCAGCGGCTATACGAGACAGCCTAGGTCAATAAACTCCCGCGTGGAATATCCATAAACCTCTGGGCTAACCTTCTGAAGGCATGACTATGGAAATTTAGTTTTATGAAGATAAAGTGTGAGCATTTCTTCAGCGGTTGCTGGAGACTCTATGGGAATCACACTGCACTAGGCTAGACGGCTCTCCACAAGGGTTAAGAGTAATAAGACAAGCGCAATAATCCAGTCGTAATAAAACAACAGTAATAAGGGCAACTCACACAACACATCAGGACATTATTCCATAATCTAATTTTTTGTTGGGAATTGTCTTTATGTAATGTGTGTGTGTGTGTGTGTGTGTGTGTGTGTGTGTGTGTGATAGACAGACATAACTATCATAAAATTTTCCTGACGAAATCCACGGTATAAAAACAACAACGCCCTCATCTGCCACAATAAGAAACGGGGAAGATAATGAATGAAAGGTCACTGGCAAGGCCGTCATTACGCCACGATCTCCATGATGACAGAAATGTGTGGGCGAGTTGCACAAGGCTGTCCTTTAGCAGCGGCGCACCACATCATCTCTGGGGCGCCAATGGTCCACGCCAACCTCTCGCCCAAGTTCCGTCTTGTCGACATTAACCTCTCGGCCAAGTTCCGTATCTTCCACGCTAAACTCTCGCCCAAGTTCCGTCTTATCTACGCTAATCTCTCGCCCAAGTTCCATATTTTCCATTTCCACGCAAACCTCTCGGCCATGTTTCGTATTAACGACGCTAATCTCTCAGTCAAGTTCTGTCTAATCGACACCAACCTCTCGGTTAAGTTCTGTCTATTCCCACCAGTTGTGTCAAGCCTTTTCTCGCTCTTGATAACCGTCCAATAACAATATCCACACATGAATCTTCCTCCGTCGTTTTCCGTCTCTTCTTTACCTTTCTTCCCCCGTCACATTCCCTCCTCTGTTTCCTTACTGTCCTGAAAGCCAACCAAACACGTACATAACCCAAGCCTTTCTCGGCCCATGAATATGAGGAAGGCACAAAACAACCCTGACGTTAGGAGTGACACGGTCTTTGTTCGTCAGGGTCTCCAGCAGGAAAAAATAACACAGTTTACAGGCTCTTCAACCAGCCAGCCACCGTGAGACTGCCCAGAGGAAGACGCAATTTACACAGCCTTGATTCTACTCACCCAATAGGAACCAAACATTACAACCTATACAACACAGAATCTAACATACGAAGCAACAACCAAACATTACATCTTATACAGCATACTTGCTAACACATGCAGCAACAACCAAATATTACAACCTTTACAAACTAGAATCTATAGTTGCAGCAATAAGCAAACATCACAACTCCAACTGCAACAAGACCTACAACAGTAAAGAACGGTAGGGCACAACGGAAAAGGCAGCAACAAATAACAACGGAAATAACTGCAGGTTCAACAACCACTGCGACAATACTAGCAGCCACAAATAATAGCCATAAAAAGCACAAGCACGACTATAACAACAACAACAGCGGCAGAACATTGTCACAACCACAATTCCTACAACAGTAATAAAAATGAAAATACCGGCAACATTAATCACAACAAATGAAATAAAACAATTGCTGCAACAAATACAGCTCACATAACAAAACTAAGCTGCAGTTACAACCGTGACATCAACAAAAAAAAATCATCGTGTTTGCTTCCATGTCGAAAATTTCATTACGATATGGATCTATTACTTTTGTTTACAAAATGTTATAATTACATTCACCAACATTAAATGCAGCAGTTACACTCGCTTCATTAAATGGAACAATTAAATTCACTTTTATTTACGAAAGAAATATATTCTCTCTTCGTACAAAATGGAACAATTGCATCCGCCTTACTGAGGAAAACAATCACAAACCCTTTACTAAATGGTTGGGTCAACATTCGCCTTACTGAATGTTTTCCAAAGGGGTTACTGAATGTTTTCCAAAGGGGCAGAACAACAAACTGACCTGATTCTATCAAACGTTGCTACCGTGCGTCCCACGGAACGCGACCCCTACGACGGCACACACACTGTGCACAGACTACCTGCCTGCCTTAAAGCTGATGCAGGTGAAAACCGAGCCGGCGCGGCGTTGGCGTTGGCGGTAGCAGACCTCCTCCGCCTGCAGCAGCGGCCGACACCTGGTGGGGACCACATGCGGTATACACACCGCCGCATTCTATACTTTATAGGGGCCATCTGCTGTATACATTGCCGCAGTCTACTTTCTAGGGGCCACATGTGGTATACACTGCCGCGGTCTGCATTTTACGGATAACTTGTGGAGTACATTACCGCAGTCTACTTTCTAAGGGACACCTGTGGTATACAATGCCGCAGTCTACTTTCTAAGGATCACTGATATACTTTGCCGCAGTCTACTTTCTAGGGTTCACTTGTGGTATACACTGCTGCAGTCTAGGAGTCACGTTCGGTATACAAAGCCGCAAGTCTAATCTTTCTAGAGGGCCAACTGCCATGCATGTGATCGTAATCTAGAAGTTCCTACATGACCGGTTTAACTACAAAGATACCCAGATCAATCTACAGTCTCCCGGATACTTAAACTTTTACATCATCCATGAAATATTCTATACAGGTAAAACTAGCAGGCTACCGAGAGGCGAACAAAACATATCTAGTGACAGGAGAGAGAGCAAAACAGACAGTGTTTCGTCCACTGTTCCCATGAGGGGCATGCCAAAGAAAGCCAGAAAATTACGTATCTAATTATGGAATGGCGTGTCCGAATATTCACCTAATTTGTTTGCACATACAGGTGGTGATCTTCACGAAGTAAACCCTATAACCATTTGAGCACGAAGGACGACCTCCAAGAGCACATCGGTACGACCCTTGGGTGTAAGACTGTTTCATAGGTCAAAGGCCGAGGCCATGATAACCAAGGTTCGTCCCGTCGTGTTCCACGAGTTATTATTATGGGGTCGCTCTCTCGTCCGACAGTTGAAGCCGTTAGTTAACTCGTCCTTTTCAACGGCCATCTCCCCTTAAGCAACACGCTTTAATCATAAACATATATCTATATCTATATCATTATATAATCATATTCATAATCAAATTATTATATAATTACATTTATAATTGTATACATCTACAAAAAAAAAAAGCTTAGGTACAGAAACAACGCCTTTTCGTAATCGCTATTATACTGTCCAAGTACCCTATGCATCAATAGGACTGCACAAGAAAATGCTATTGCGTTACGTGATGTCCAGTGAGCCGGACACGGCACCGTTACATGCAAGACTTCTGAAGAAGGCAAACAAATTAAGTGCGTACATTCTACTGGGGCCATTAGGCATTAAGAATATACTATAGCAATGACGCAGGCACAGGCGACACAAAAGTATGTCAGTGGGCCACTAAAATCACCCGAACACAACCCTCCAACGTCTTGGTATATGAGGACAGTCTACTGAAGCCAAGGTTAAAAATACTCTCTACATTCAATGGGGAATATCCAAGCTGATGGGAGGCATTGTCAAATATAACAGCCACCCACGCCCTAGATTATGCTACCCACATAGGAGGCGTTTACCCTAATGGCTTTGAACTCTTTCCCTTTATAACCCCTTCAGAAGGACGGTACGATTCTTTGCTACAACGATACGACCTTTGGGTACATTAGTGTGATCGACGACGCTTCACCTTACGGATGAAGACCAGAGGTTACGACGCCGTGATACGCAAAGGGTCGTATCGCCGCGCTCAAGGTCCACACCGTCGTGCGACTGCAACTAGAGACGAACGCCGCTGCCACAAAGTGCACCTTTTCTTTTTTAATAATTCCGTGAACAGATCTAACAAAACCATCAGCTATGTCCAGACCAAGACGAAGCAAGTTTTAAATCCGAAAA
Source organism: Panulirus argus (assembly GCA_038088735.1). Taxonomy (NCBI): domain Eukaryota; kingdom Metazoa; phylum Arthropoda; class Malacostraca; order Decapoda; family Palinuridae; genus Panulirus; species Panulirus argus. The sequence goes on from JAYMFT010212068.1 coordinate 19,020, forward strand.
CATCGTCAGTTTCTAACACGACACATTACTAAGTCAACCCCACCAACACCTTAAATACTGATGGTTCATAATATCCTCAGACTGGGTGAACGGTCATCTAGAATTACACAGTTCGTCATTCTAGAAAGTTCCAGTGTCCACTTCTTCCCTCGTTCCACACCCTCAATCAAAAACGTAAAAAAAAAGCTACTTATTTTTAAAGGAAAAAAAAATCAAAAGCGTAATATACTTGCTTCTTTTTTTTCCAAGGGTAAAAACCTGCTCCTTATCTTCAATTCTGTAAAAACTCGTCATTTGTTTTCATGCCAGTAAAACCTCGCTCCTTTTTTCAAGGCATTCAAAATACTGAAAAGATTTTCCTTTTTTATTTCGTTTTCCAAATCCCCAGAGGTCTCAAGCAGTTATGATGCAAAAGAGCACACCGTCCCATAGGTCCACCCTCTCTCCTGTGTTCAACCGCCTCTGTTCCATTCGGCCTTATTTCCTCTCCCAAGGCACGCGAACGCCACCCAACCACCACCCACTCCCACGAGTTCGCGCCAACTTGAACCCAACCCCGCCGCTCTACCAAGCTCACGCCAGGCTTCCCTCCCAACCTCCTCTGCCTGCTCAGCGCACTGCATGCAGGCCAGGGTGAGGGGGAGGGAGTGGTGGTGGCCGGGTCACTGACCCCACAGGTCACTGGGGAGAGACACTGAGACAGACGAGGAGGGAGTGAGACGGATGGTCAGGGGAGGGAAGGTAGGGTGAACGGGCCGTATACTGGTCAGGTGGGGAGAGGTCGTACATTGGTCAGAACAGAAGGGGTCGTATACTGGTCAAAAGGAGGGAAGAGGTCGTATACTGGTCAAAGAAGGGAAGGAGGCGTAAATTGATCATGAGAACAGGGGGCGGTGTTAGGTCAGGAGGGAAGCGGTCATGTATTGGTCTGGTGGGAATGAGTCGTAAAAGACGGTCGAGTCGTATACTGATCAAGACGGGTGGGGTAGTACACCCATGAGGAGGGCAGAAGTCGTACACTGGTTAGGAAGAGGGAACAGGGCGTACCTAGGTCAGCAAGGGAAGGAGATACGAAGGACGTGTCTTGACCACAAGGAAGGAATAGCGTTTCTTCCAAGCCACGAGAAAGGGTCTTACCTGAGCTGCGGTGGGGTAGGGAGAGGAAGGGGATCAATGCCCGGATTCGGACGGAGGCAGGGAATGGATGGGGCCGTGTCCGGTCCCGGACGGGGAAGGAAGCAGTCATGTCCTCGCTGGAAGGGTAATAAATGCTCCTTGCTAGACGGGAGGGAGAAAGGAAGGGTGGGCTGGTTGTACCTCTGCCGCGACGGGTCTCGTCTGGCAAGACAGAATAACAGTTCCTAGAACAGGAGGGAATGGGAAGGGGAGGGTCGTGTCTAGAACGGAAGGTGGACAGAAAAGGGCAAGGTCGAATTCGGAACGGGGGAGTTGTGTCTAGGCCACGTCGTGGGGTAGAGGAGGAATCGTGTCTGGGAAAGGAAGGAAAAAACAGAAAAGACATATATGGGTCAGAGAGGCGGAAGGAACGACTGTAGAGCGGGTGGGCGAGGAGTCGTGTCTAGGGGAAGAATTTTGGGGATGGTCGTGTGTAATCCAGTTAGATGAATCGTATTTAGCCCTGTAAAGGGAAGGGAGTTTGTCCTAGACAAATGACGGAGGAACAGTGTTTATGGAGGATGATCTCTCTGACAAGAGAATGATTGGTGAGGGAGGATCTTGGTTGCACCAGGAGGGTTTGGGAAAGGTCATGTTTGGAGAGAGGAAGAGGTACTTCCTTACGAATGCTAAAAGACTAGATTATGCCAAACGACAGGACTAACGAGCAACGCTCACTACAGGAAAAATATAGTTACAAAGAACGAATCGTGCGAGTTACGTGTTGTTAAGTATTATGTGTGAAGATTGAGAGATTGTAGTTTGTGAAGGTTTGTATCTGTGCTGGGACCACCTGAGCATGCGAGAGGGTCTGCACCAGGACCACTAAGGGGAGGGGTGCTGCATCTGTGCTTAAACCACGTAAATCTGGGGAAGGTGACATCTGATGGAGTGGTAGACTAAACACCTCACATCACAAGAATCAAAGATCCACCGCCTCCTTATCTTTTATCTTCGGCAAAAACAAACTTGTAGTTCCAAAATGTTCATCAAAGAGACAATAGTCCAACCCTTCACATAATATCAAACATATTGTTACAATGTTTACATCTACATGCATCACCACGATACAAATCATCAAATTTAAATTCAGATAAGATCATATCAACAGTCCAATACTGACGCAACGCACTTACATTCTTCTCGTCCTAAAGGGGTCACCTGGGCGCTGACGGTCTCGTATACAGTGCACATAGTAAGCATTATACCTCATGATCCAGAGTTATGATTCATTAATGTCATTTTCACTTGGTCACTATGCCATCATCTTCACAAACAATGTATACAATGGTTGGCTGAAACCTCTAACTGGTATGGTAACAAAACGAAAGCGTAATTGGTAAAACTTGGGTGTTTATTACCATTACCTGGTTCGGTACGTTACTAAGTTTTGCTTGATACGATGAAAAAAACATAACTTAAGTTCTAATTGGGACAACCTTTTAATTGATGCTGTGACATGCAAACCTTTACCTGACAGATTAAATAAACTGGGCCACAGCTGTTACAATGACACCATCTTTTTTGCAGCTACAGAGGAAATCTTTTATCTAAGCTAAAACGAGAAACTTTAGAGATAAATTTGTTAATGTAACAGACTAATGGACTTAAAAAAAAATCAAAACATGTAATTCCATATAAAAACTTTAAAGTTTGTAATATCTTCTCCAAACTTAATGCACAGGTTTCTAGAGCTTTACAAATTCTTTAAGCTTTTATGTTACGGTAACTAAAGCTAGGCTTTAATTGTTACAACCGCATAACTTTCACAATGACTAATAAGCCAGTACTGAAGCATTATGAGAAAAATGGCAATCAAAAATTTGGCAAAAAATCTGTCTGTGGTTCAACAAGAACTTCAGTCCAAGCAATATCTTTATATACTAACATACGTATTTGTGCAAAATAATAATAATAACAATAATAATAATAATAATAATAATAATAATAATAATAATTCACTGTAACAAGTACTTACCTGAGCATAAGTGTCTTTAATGGCTTCGACGAGTCAACAACACCCACTCATGGCCTGGATAAGTCAACACCTTCTAATGGTATTCCTGGCACGAACCAGTGAACCACTGCGCCGTTCGACTAATTATGAACCCGCAAAACGTCTGGCTCGAAGCGGTTGCGTCATCGCTCTGTAGTTGTCAACGGTCAAACACTTCTGTCAAAATGCCTATGTTTATTGTCTTCTAATAAAGGCTTCCATCAGAATCTATTTACAGATGTACAGATGTAAAATAAACGTTTCAGTATTGTGCAACAGACTAATATAAAAAACAATAACTGGCATCAGACCGATATTGAAAAACTGGCATTTCCGGTATAGTGGTGTCTGACAACTCTTCATCTACCGGTCTCTTCCTGTCGGCCCGAGAGGTCTCAGTCCTGGCCACGAAACAACTTCTTATCTTACTCCAGTAAACCATCTGAGCGATGAGACAGTAGTAACAAATCGCCTTGCTGAAATAATCTTTCTTTATCCGGGAGCTCTGTTAACAGCAGCATATAGAAAAGTTTTTTATTTTTTTCAGTTTATAACTTTTGTTTCACTGAATTGTGTAAAGCTTAAAAAAAAAGTTCCTGCATTCTTGTTTGTTAAGAGTACGGGACAGTATATACTCAACACAGCAAAGCAGTTTGCAAAGTATTCTTTACATAGTGTCTGTCTCCCGCCAGTGCAGAGTAAGTACCGGGGGAGGCTGCAAGGGGGTGTGCACGCTCCACCCTCACACCTCCCGGCGATCAATGCTTGTGTCGACGACCACATGTTCAGGGCGGTACACCCTCCCCCGCTAACACATTTATCATCTTTCTCGCTCAAGTACAGTCTCCAGAACCGAACTACTTACCTCCAGCGAACGACCCATACCAATGGAATTTCCCCTTAGAGTAACTCTGGGGTAATCCCCGTGTTTATGTGTAAATCTGTCTCTTTTTCACTTACCTTGAAGCGGCGTGTGCCCGGTAAACCGCCATGCGAGAGCCACTGGCGCGGATGGAGCGGAGGACGACGCGCGGGCTTCATACGGGGTTGGCGCCAAAACAGAAGAATCTGGAAAGTGTGGCGTGAACTTAGACGAGGAATGTGAACACTAAGACTATGAATGACGAACAAACTAATGAAATACTTAACTATTATGATAGTCTCTTGCTTCCGTCAAGCCTTTGAGTGACAATCAGGACAGGCTTACGTAACAAAAACCCATTGAAGACCTGCGCATTAAGCGCTCTCTCTCACTTTTACTTATTAAGTTACTGTACCGTACCTTACGCTGTCTTCGGAGGTCTTCTGCCTCCCCACTGCTCGGGCTAAGTCGGTCCACCAAGCTACTGGAGGCCTGGTTACTTCGGTATAGTTTGTATAAATACTTCTCCAAGACCTTCTTAAACTTCTACACTGAACACTCCATACTGTTTCTTGTGGCTGTAGGCAGTGCGTTGAATAGTCTTTTGCCCCAGGTGTTCATCACATTTTCTTTGGGTGCGTATTGCAGCTCTGGAATTCAGTGGTAGTGTTTAAGTCTTCTATGGCTGTCACGTCAGTGGAAATATATTTTAAGAAGAGGTTGGGAACCGAACTGCATTATCTATACAAAGTAAAATGCATCTAATACTTAAGCACGTTCATAAGATAAGCCTCTTATCACTCAATATATCCCACAAGAGCAATTTTCCCATCAGCCACAACTCTCGTGGTTTTTATCATAAACAGTCAAGTCTACCAAGGGTTCGAAGCAGCCGAGCTGATCCTCACGGACCGGAGAAAAATTACGGCCACCTTTACCTGTCGTGACCAGACGCTCGGGAGGGGACAACCCCACCCCCACCCCCCACTGGCTGCATATGAGCCAGGCTGTCACTGTGGAATTCACCCAAACCCGCACAGCCCTGTGCGTTGTTAAGTTTGTCGAGTGCTCGTAATGCCTCACTCGTAGCGCCACAGCAGGTAAACAGAGTGGGTGAACTAATCAACAGCGGCAGTGACCTGAGCGTCAGGTAAATCACTTTCAGAGGGCGTAACTCCAGTGCCTGACGAATAAAACAGAAGCCTCATGTGGTGTATACCTCTGGTCAACTCTATCGCAGCACATCAGTCCCCACACGGGCGTTCAACTGAGAGAAAGACAGACAGTCAGAGAATTAGAAAGACATAAACAAAGACCAAGAAAAAAACAAGCACAAATTTAAAGTTCGACGAACTTTGAGTAAGAAAATCAAATAGAGAAGAGATAGATAGATAGATAGATAGATAGATAGAGAGAGAGAGAGAGAGAGAGATGGGACGGGAGGTAAGTGCCCTGGCGGTGACTGCCATAAATAAATCCAAGATAAGGTGTGCCGACGCGAACTCAGCGATCCTGGTGGTATGTGGCACCTGCAACATCCACACTGCCAACCGAGGTGTTCTTAACCCATTAAGTATGACAGTGCGACCTCTCAGTACGACGGTACGACCCCTCAGCACGACGGTGTGACCCCTGACCATGATGTTACGACCCTTTAGTACGACTGTATGACCTGTCACCAGGACGCTTCAGCTTCTTAACACGATCCTTGGACATAACAGACCAGCCTTTGACCTCGTTACTATCTTCTTGTCTTGCGTTACTTCATCCGTTGTCTTACATCAAAAAATCCTACACACCTTCGAGAGAGCCGAGAGCAGTTTTACAATGGCACAATGTATTTGCATACGTTCAGATGTCCACTTAATCCTCAAGCACGACGGTTTGACCCTGGAGGCCGATGGTGCGACCCTTGAGCACGATCATAAGACCATTGAGCACAACGGTACAACCCTTGATATTACGGCCTTCCTTCGCACTTTAACGGAACTTTATTCTACTATTACTGGCATATTTACATCCACTCCACATTCGAAGCCGTCAGCGTGAAGGAAGTTTCTCCAGCTCTCTGTCCTACGAGCAATAACTCAGTAATAAAGAAAGGTATGTATCATGTAACCTCGTTTTGTAAAGCGAAAATAAAATATTTCTGCATGCTGACACCCGGGTTGCCTACCGCAAGCTTCCGTAATCCAATGATCCAATAACAAAGATTGGAGACTCAATGATATCACACACACACACAATATATATATATATATATATATATATATATATATATATATATATATATATATATATATA
>JAYMFT010212069.1:0-11492 GCA_038088735.1 Panulirus argus
AGCCACATAACATCAAAGTTTGGGGATTCAAGGTCCTTGAGGCGTGCAACAGGTGTGTTTATGTTGGAATAAGCACACTATCTTCCCTTAAACCTCCCCCCTTCCTGCTCCATCCGCCCCATCTACCCATAAACCTCTGTTCCGCCCATCTCTCCATACGCCTTCTCCCATCAGTCTCCCCATAACCCTCTTTCCTGCCCACTCTCCTTCATAAAGCTCCTCCTCACCCTGTTCCCCATGATCCTTCCCGTCCCATCTTCTCATATGTCTCTTCCCCACCCTATCCCCACCTAAGCCTTCACCCTATCTTCAGTAAACCTCCTCCCCATCTCCCCCATAGACCTCCTCCCGATCCAGCTACTCGTAATCCACCTTCCCACCCCGTCTTTCCATAAACCACCCTCTTCATCTCTGAAACTTCTACCCTGCCCTTTCTCCCCACAAATCTCCTCCCCACCCTTAAACTTTCTCCCCACACCGTTTCGTGAACATCTTCCCTTTCCGTTATACCCCCATGTTACCCTATCCCGCTATATCTTCCTCCCCATCTTCCTATAAATCTTCCTTCCCATCTCAAAAAAAATCTCTTCTCCCCATATCTCTCGTAAACTTTCTCCCCGCTTATCTTCTTTCTGAACCTCCTTTCCGCCCAATCTCCCGATAAGTCTTTCCTCCTCCCCTATCCTCCATTTAACCCCGCCCCATGTCCCCATGATCTTGACCTCTCGGTAATAAATGAAGTTGAATTTTTCTCTCTTGATTTACAACAGTTTTCCTCTCCTTCCAAGTGCTGTAAACATTTTACATCATCTCGACCGCCCGTTTTGTTGTGACTATTCTTTTGAGTTTATTTTTTTTTTGTATGATTTAGAGTTTTTAACTTTCTGCTCACCTGTTTATACATTTATTTTCTATTTCATCATATTTTTTTAAAATCTTTTTTTCCTCGTCTGATCTTTCCTACTGTGTCGAGAGGCGGAGGGAATCCCATCGGCCGTCGGAGGTCCTTGGTCCGCCATGGGCGTGTACCGTCGGTGGGTCCTTGGTCTGGTGAGAAGTCCTGTGGTTGTTGAGGGGGAGGGTGAGGGGGGCGTTTGGACTCTCTGGGCGCTCTTGGTCTGTTCAGGAGTCCTATGGTCGTGGAGGGGGGGAGGTCCTTGGACCATCGGGGGATCCTCGAGCCTTTTAAAACCTCTGTGTGCTGTTGGCATTAAGAGTTGCATCATCCGGTTTATACCAGTCATCCACCACTCTTGTGCTATAACAGTTCTTGTTCATACTTTTACTAACAAGATATTTTGCGTCATTTCATGTTATGTCCTCTCGTTGTTGGATCTCTGCGTCCTTTGAAAAAACTTTTTGCTGGTGATTTCATCAAACTGGTTGGAAAATGTAAAGGTTGTGATCAAGCCACTCCTTACCCTTCTCTCTTTCATTGTGGGAAAATTCATGGCCTCTATCCTTTCCCTGTAACTCATTTCTCCTAAAACTGGTACCATCGTTGTTGCCCTCCTATGGATCTTCTTTGTTAGTTGTTTGTGGTTCTTTAAGTGCGAGGACCAGACTTGAAGATCAGATTCTAGGCATTGGCCTACTGCAGGATGCGAACAACTTTCTGAGTATTTCTTTATTCACATATTTGAAAGTTATTCTGATATTTGCAAGCAGACTGTTAGTCTTTACTGCTCACCAAGTATGAGACTCTGGCGACAGGATACGGACGATGTCGACTCCCAAATCCCTCTCACACTCAGATTCCTGCAGGTCATACCCTGCTTGATGATATTTTTACTGAGGTACTTTTTCCTCTGTGTCCCATCCTCATTACTCTACACGAGCTTGGGATTAATGTGAAAGCTCTTTTGCATCGTGAAAAAAATTGAACAAACACCATTGTACGGCAGAGTGTATTAGATATCCTCTGTTTCCCGCTAAGGGCACTAAACATCCTCGATGGTAAACAGTTGTGGACACTAAACACATCTGCCAAAGTGAAAATTAAACGTTCTTTGTTATAAGGTTTGTCTTGAAGTCGTTGATAAACAGACTGCTCCACTGTTGACACGAAGCATCCTGTTTACCGTTGTCAGAGTTAAACATCGGTATCCTGTGCTGTTACAAGAGCGAAATGTTCCATGTTATATTCCAATATAACATCTTCCTGTGTACCGTGAGGGACTGTAAATACTTTTCGCAAGTAGCGATATGGACACTGTATATTCTGTACCGTACAGGCTGTGTACCTTGAACCCGTGCTCTGCCGGTTTTGATATCAGGCATACTATTATTAGTATACACAATAGCTTGATATTTGATGGTATACACATTACAGGTTCTCTGTTGTCCTATTTTAGGTACCAAAATGCTCTTTTGTACTGTTGCTGGAACCGTTCTCTCTGTGTTTTGATTCTGGGTGCACTAATGATCCATTTTCATTCACTGTAAACACTAAACATTGTACCTTGTCCATTGGGTAGCCGTAAACATTGTTGTTGGGCCGATGTTAATGTTTACTAACCTCATATTGTTTTGACCGTACAGCCCAGTTGACTGTTAACCCCTCGTGCACGGTGGTACGAACGACCCTTGGCCTTTAGCCCGACCCAGAAGGGTTAGGTCAGATGCCCAGGCCATCATACCCCAAGGTTTGTACCGTCGGGCTGGAGGGATCTAGAGCGCGAACGCATCCTCACACTCGTTGATCCTGGTTCTCCTGAAGGCCTGCCTGAGACGCCTCACAGCACGACGTATGTATCAAGAAGATCGGTCGTGTGGTGCTGGATGTAGAGATATCAACACGTGGGACATCACCACACATCTCGCACGTGAGTTTCAGTAACACCCATGATCACATCATGTGTGAAAAAGACAAAAATCCTTGATAATCTTGTTTGCGTCCCAAGTGTTCGCAGTGAACTGCCGTCACATATCCTTCGTAAATCTTGAATACTCTTATGTCATACATGTCGTTCTCATTCAGTCCTCTGTTCTCACCTACGCCTCGTTTCCACTACACCTAACACATCACACTCCCTACTCATGGCCCTGCCCTCTCAGCTCATCACACCTCCTCCTGTTGTCTTCATCGATGAAAGAAGAATAAGAATTAGAATAAGGGCCATATGCCCATTACCCGTGTTAGGAGCAGGTGAGGCAGACATTACTGCACCCTTCGGTCTGTCAGCTAATATATTGTCTCGCCGTGAGAGGGTTTGGTCGAGGCGTCAACTTACGTCGCGACGAGTGCCAGGGCTCGGGATGAGACCTGCTCAGTGCCAGGTATAAAAAGACAGATTAGTGCCACCTGTCGCATCGAACCGGTGTTGGTTTACCTCTGGTGATGGCACTGTGGTGATTGTGGTAGTGTGGTGGTGGAGGGAGGGGGGAGTGAGGAGGAGTGCCACGTGGGAGGGGTGGGCAGTCTTACTTGGTGACCCAGTCCGATGCTGTGCGGGTAGAGGACCCCCGGAGACTTGGCCGGGTACTGGGTCTTCCTCAGCTCGACCATACGGCCCTTGGGCAACGCGATGGTTTGCCAAGCCTTCAGAGTGATCCATGAGGGTTTTATGTCAGAGGCCGAGCCATTATGCCCCGTGGTGGTCGTTGTACCGTCGTGCTCAAGGATGTACGAACCAGTAGCGCTTTATCGCATGTGAGGGACGGTGCGGGTGGTAGCGTAGGCAACGTTCTTCATCACGATCTGGGCAGAACCTGGGTAGATTTTAACGCTATCTGTACGATATTTCCAACCAGGTGACAGGCAGCAGGCGTTTGTTGGCGTCCGCTTTTGCTCGGCCAGTCTGAGGCGCAACTCTCTCTCTCTCTCTCTCTCTCTCTCTCTGCTAATATCCCATGGGGATTTCCCTTGGAGGTTCAGTTCACCCCAGTCAAAAACTGTAGAAAAGTCCCGCGTCCCTGATAGTGTAGGTTATGACACGGAGTTTACGGAAGCTGGAGTAATTTTAAAGGAATTTTGTTGCGAGTTTACCACAGTAAACCGTAGTTGTGGAGGAGAAGAGTTGACACTGATAAGAGAAAGTGTTACGAAAGATAAGAGGAAGAGAATTTACTCGGTATGAAGAGAAGTTGGAAAAGATGGAGAAGTGAAAACCGAAGATGAAAGTGTACCAAAGCTGGGATGGAATAGTGGAAGGAAAAGGATAAAGATACACTGTTCGGTTGGATGGAAGGGAGGATTTGATGAGGAGAGGAATTTAAATGCTGATTTAGTGTGGAGAATGTGGAAGAGGAGCGTGTATCAGTGAAATGAAAATGTGTACACGTTTTCTTTTTCCATAATTGTTTTTCCGTTCGCGAGTCTGTGTCGGGAACAGACGAACAATGGCTTCACTCGCACGCTTGAAGTTTGGACCTGTCGCGTACAGATGGTGGGTGGGAATAAGAAAATATGGGCAAATGAAAGAGGAGAGAGAAAGACAAAGGAAACAGACACAGCATACAGAGAATGGAGAGAGGGAGGAAGAGGGGGTTTACCAGATATAATGGAGAGACAACAAAGGAATGCGTAGCAACAGAGAATTTACCGGAGATAATAGAAAACGTGCGAGAGGAGGAGGAGCAGGAGAGCCGACAGGAGGTGGGTTTGCTGGGGGTTTGTTCACGGGCGGGCGGGCGGACTCACAGGATTGCCGAGTCTACAGTATACATATGTATACTGCTATTTTAGCCGTACCTCATGCCAATATGCCTCCGACTCTGATTGTTAATTAGGAACCGAGCAACTACCGGGCTCTCAAAGGCCTTGATCTCTTAGTATGTTTGACAGATAAATACTAGTCGTGTGTGCCTTATGAGTCTGTATGTTACAGACGGCGCCGTGCGAATCTAGCCCCTCGGGACCCCTGGAATAAGGCTTGATGTAGGTATGTATTTCGGGCTTGTTTGTCAGGCAGTCTTGTAAGCGATTTTAGCCTGTCGGGTAAGGAGGAATAAGGTTTAAGATACGTGTGTTCCGTCCTTAGGTGTCAGTTTTGTAAGCGATTATAGGTTCTCGGGACTAGGGGAATAAGGGTTAGTTAAGATATATGTGGTTTTAGCTTGTAATTCAGGTACTATGTGTCCTAAGAGATTTTAACACTTTGTAGAGAGGAAATAAGGTTTAGATGTAGGTGTTCTGAGTCTGTGGTGTCCTGCAATGTTTTAAGCGATTTTAGCACTTCGGGAACAGAGGATTAAGTTGTCTGTTTTCTTTTGGCATGTTTGTCTTAAGTAGTATTGTAGGAGATTTTAGCACATTGCGACTGGAAGAATAAGGTTTAGATATGCGTATGTGTTGCGGGAGGAGATGTGTCTGCTATATTGTTCGGTTTGGTAGGTGGCTTTCAGTGGAGTAGGTGGGGCTGGTAAATTGTTCAAGGGAAACACGTGGGTCTGGTAGGTGGTAAAGGAAACACATGGGTCCGGTAGGTGGTTTAAGGTGGGTCTGGCAGGTGGTTGTAAGTGGAGAATATAATTCTGGTAACTGGTCGAAGGGTGACAGATTGAGTAGATGGGCAGTTGATTTGTATTTTCTCTGTTTTATTGTTGTGGACACTAATATATATGATTGACACCATTAGTATGTCTCCAGCACCACTACCATGTCACTGGCCTGGCACCACTGGTATATCACTAGCACCTCTAGTGTATCACTAGCACCACAAGTATATTACTAGCACCACTAGTGTATCACTTGAATGAATGTAACTGGCACTACTTGTAATCACTAGCACCCCTAGTATATAAATGGCGCCACTTTACAACTGCCAAGCACCTTTGTCTCCCATACCACTGCTAACCCCATCGCCACCACCACAGTTCCTATCACACCTCCACTAACAAAGTGATCGCACCATGACCATCATTTCTCACGTTACCGTCACCCACCTTTCACCGTCTCGCCATCACCATGGGCGGTGGGTAGATGGTCACTTGTCACCATCATCATTGTCATCATTGATAGTCACAGGTTCTGTTATCACTGTTCCCTCCATCTTCATTCTCTGTTTCTCCTCTGTCTTTCCCTCTTTTTTTTCTACACATCTGTTCTTTTTTTTATCCACTACACTTCGCCCTTTGCACTTCCAGAGGGCCGCAGTCTTTAAAGTTTTGACTTCCTCAGCACGACTGCACGGCCCGTGGGCACGACGGTACGACCCTTGGGTAGGATGGTCTGGCCTCTGAGCAGACCATCATTCCTGAGAGTTAGTACCGTCGTGCTCGAGTGTTTGAATATTTATGTATGACTGAGTTAACGGAGGTACTCGTAGTAGGTACCTACTCTCTCTTTCGTTCACGTACGTTCTAACTTTTGACTTTCCTATAACGAATTTCCTTCAGGTATATTAGTCCTGCAAGGTATTATTTTTTTTCTGTTTCCCGTCCGGCATGTTGCCGGAAGGTGGGGAGAGAGCCTTTGCTTTGCTATCCTTTTCTTGAATTGCTTTTAAGGGGAGCGCATCATTCCCAGTAGTAGTAAGGCCAGACCACCCCGCTTGGGCCGTGGGTCTGTGTCATCTGTATATTTATGTAAATCTATATGAGTGTATAATATTCGTGTGAGCCTTGTATTTGTGATCCATTTTTTTTAATGTACTCAATCTTTCTTCCTCCTTGCCTATGTTTCAGTTACATTTGCTCATCACTTCACTCTACAGTTGCCCATATTTTCATCTACCTTGCCTCAATATCTTGTCTCATACCGATACCCATTACTTCATCCACCTGTCCTCTGCATTTATCTACTACAATTACCCCTAAATTCATCCATCTGGCCTCTCCAGTTGCCTATCAGTTCACCCACTTTTCCTCTGCATTTTCTACTTCATACATGGCAACCCAGATGCAACTTTTACCCTGTCTTTTCCTCATATATGCTCTAGAATCTAGAAACTATAGAATCTTCAAATCAACAATATGATTATTATCAAAAGACAAAATGTAGCAATGGACTCTAGATGGAGGATTCGCTGCCTGCGAAATAGCTTGTTTATTGAGGGCAAAACGTGGGATTGTCTGAGTGATGTGTTTGTGTTTGCCGGTGGACAAATTGATGTCCGGCAGAGGAAAAGTTGCCCCCGGAACACGAAATTGCACGCCAGACATCAGACAACCGCGGACAGTTCTCCTTTATGACTCCAAAACTAATTAAATGGCCATCAGAAAACTGGAGGGCAAGCAATTAGCGTGTGCTGTGGGGCGATAGTCCTGGGGATTACAATGCTCTTGACCGCTCTGTTGTGGAGGAATACTGGGACACGTGCGCACGTACCAACGCACGCACTCACTCCCGCGGGCCTGGCGCTCACACACACACACACAGAGCGTAGGCGTCAGTACGTAGTAATGTCTAGCAGCACGTCCCACCAGCGTCGATTCCTCCGTGTCAGGGATCTACTTTTGACCAAGATTCGAACCCATATCCTTGAGTTTACGAATCAGAACGCGTTGACCACTGGACCAACTCCTCACAAGAATGCCACGTAATTTAGGAATATAAATAACAGGAAAAAAAATGTTGTAAAAAGTCATATATGTAATTGAAATGTTTTCAAGTTTCGTTTGAGTAGAGCTTTGAAGAGTTCAGAAACAGTCAGTGAAATTGGATGGATGCGTGAATATGTGATAACAGGTCGTGGAGAAATACGTGAAGAAATAAGAACGAAAGACTCGACGTTCAGATAAGGACATCGGAGTGGCCGTCTTCATCAATGTTGAAGGGAACCTGCCAGGCTTGTTTCTGTCTGTTGCAAAGGGTGTCAGTCACTTATTCAACACTGCTGACTAATGTATGGACGTTAAGGTGTGGGACTCTTTGTTGGGGCTCCTGGGAGGGAGGAGATAGATGAGAGGGGCTTATGTGGCTTAGTTTGGGAGGGGAGGGGGGGGGGCTTGGGGGAAACTGCTGGCTTCGTAGGCGGAGAAGGAGTGGTCCAGAGTGGTGTTACTGTGGGGATGGTGGGGTGGCATGGAGTGTCTCCAAGAAAGGGGAGGATGGTGTGCTGGGGAGATCGACAATTTCGTGAAGGAGGAGATGGAGGAGAGTAAAAGAAGTTCCTCTGGTAAGAATGTCTGAGGGTTTGTTAGGACGGTGCCACGTTGAGACGGGTGGCTTGCTGTGAGCGGTTTGTTAATAGAAAAAAGGGGAGCACTGCGTGTGGTTGCCGTTTGCGTGATACGGGGAGAAAATTTTCTACACGTGTTGCCCCGTCTATTAACCTTGTATATTTTCCATGTCTTTACGTCTGTGCATGCATGCGCAGCACGCACGCACACACACACACACACACACACACACACACACACAAACACACATACCAGCCTAAGCCCTGACGGGAGGATGAATACCTGGGTTGGGTGGGGGCCAACTGCCACGCCTAGGAATCGAACCCATGTGGGTCCGACCCCATGCTTGCTTGTGCTGACTCATGGTCAGTAATCTTACCGTTCCACTACAGAGGCCCGTGTGTGTGTGTGTGTGTATGTGCTATGGAATCTCCGCTGGTGATAATGACAGTGTGAGTTGCATCAGTAGTTATGTATGTGCACTTCCTTGTTTTTCTGCTCTCTCTTTTCACTTGTGTCATTGCTTCAGTTTGTTTGTTTCTTTCTATCTGATATCCCTTACTCCCTCCCTTATTACTAGTGTGTATATCTTTGTTTATATCTCTCCCTTGGTCTGTCTGCACCCGCTATTTCGTTCTTTGAACACACTTCCCACTCTCTCTTTACACATACTCCCCTTTTCTCCCTATAATTCCTGCTCCTCACCATCCTCCCCTCTCCCTCCCCCTCTCCCTGTAGTATATACGTTGTGGCGTGATTGGCAGGCGGACGACAGCTCTTGACAGCTAGAGAGTCAGTCAGCGAGCGCCCATCCCCCTTCCCCCGCCTGGCATTTGTCAAGGGCCGACTCCTGCACCTTGCTGATACACACCTGACTTGCAGGTGTGGCGTGGCTAGTGGCACCAGACATGACTGCTGCAGGTGTGTCTAGCGGGACCCAGAGAGCGAGAAATAACTATAGCAAAGTATGGAAGTGGAGGTAGAGAAACTTTGTGAATATCATGGTGGACAAGGCAAGTCAAGACCTTAGTTGTTCCATAAATACTACAGAGTAAAGTCAAAGAGCAGCCAATCAGGCGGAGTGATTCACAAAGAAGGTATCGGGTACTGTACATCACAAAAGGTTGTTAAAGGAGCTGGAATTCCACGCAGGCCTATGAAGGAAAGCCCTTTGCAGGATCGAAAACTATCTCAGAGGAGGGAAAAAATGGACGCACGTCATAGGAACCTCTTCGAAGTTAGATTGGGTTGCCAGTGGTGTGCCGCAGGGCTTTGTCTCAGGACGTCTTTTATTCTTGACCTACGGTAGCGACTTACTACAAGACCTGGATTCACACTTGAATATGTAGCTGATGCTAAGGTCGTTAGAGACGGAAAGATATGCCAAGAACCAGAGGCCATAGCAAACAACTCGTTACAAAAGGACGTAGGGAAGTACTTCGGTAGTAACGGAGGTGTCAGTAAGTGGAATGATGGAATTGCAAATGCAAACACTACACAGAGGTTTAGAGAGTTGTATGATGGTAGATGAGGTTCAAAAGATGGGGTCCCACGGGTGTAGAGCTCCCTCCCTCACCGTACTGCACAGATAGGCAATCACGCCACAGCTGCCGCTGGTGCTGCTGCTGGCGTGCGTCTGATGGCACTACAGATTCTCACTTGGTGTTAGAATGACGGTCACAATTGTGAAGATTCTGGTGGTCGGATGGGACGGGACAGTGATAATGATGGGAATGGTCGTATTATTAGTGTTGGTAGATGATGAAAACATTGGTGGTTTCGGGATGAGGACAGACACAAATGATAATGAAGAATGAGGATGAGGAGTGACGCTGATGATGGTGAAGATGAGGATGAGGAATAACGCTGATTATGGTGAAGATGAGGATGAGGAGTGACGCTGATGATAGTGAAGATTAGGATGAGGATTGACGCTGATGATAGTGAAGGTGAGGATAAGTGACGCTGATGATAGTGAAGATTCGGATGAGGAGTGACATTGATGATAGTGAAGATAAGGATGAGGAGTGACGCTGATGATAGTGAAGATGAGAAGAGGAGGAGTGTGTGATAGTGAAGGAGTTGGTGGTGATGATGAAGGGTGCCGACGCGTGTTATTGTCAGGTGGGCGTTGATGCTAATTCATGTAATGATAGTGATTACATTGATGAAGGTTGATGATGATGGCCACTACAGTGACGAGTGATAATGATGGTGGAGGATAATCAACCTAGTTATCATAATGAGAATCAATTTGTTACGAAAATGCGAGGTCATTAATGGTTCCTTATTCCGTGGAGCTCCGTAAATTGACTCCTTAACTTCTTGAGCATGACGGTACGATTCTCGAGGACGACGGTACGACCCTTGAGCACGACGCTATGACCCATGGACATGATGGTACGACCCTTAGGTATGACCCTTGGCCCGACCATCATAACTTAGGGTTGTACTGTTGTAGTCATGGGACGTACCGTCCCCCTCAAGTGACTCTGTCGTTCCCTAGTCGTACCGTTGTACCCAAGATTCGTGCCGACGTGCTCAAGAAAGTCGTACCGTCGTGCTTAATTAAGGGATTGAGCATTATACGTGGACGGAATTTTTGGAAACATTTTATCTACGTAGGTTTAAATTTTGCATTACTATTGTTTACTGAGGAATGAATGATCAAAGCTCTCATTTAGAAAACCGTATTTCTTTTTCGTAATATTTCTCTATCAGTATCTCCTTATTTATCGAAAGACCCGTTTTCTTAATTGAAATACGTCAACATCTGTTACTGTAATACAGTGTTCTTGCAAATAAGCAAAGCGAAACCCCTCCCATTCCCAGTGTGTATTGCTCGTCCGCAACTTTCCGTAGTAAGGAAATTTACCATGCGCATAAAACTGCCAAAGTTTGCCGTGATTTTTATCGTAGGGAAATTTGCCTCCTAACCAGATGATTGCGAGGTTTCCTGTGGAGGTGGTACGGCAGGGGAAATTTACCGCTTTTATAACCGAAACATTTCCCCTCCTTTTAGGGAAAATACAGCATGTGGGGCTTTCCCTTATATTTCTTGTCGAAGATTTTTTACATTTTTATTATATTCCCGAAAGAAATGTTGTTAAATACGGCCATGTTCTTATATACATATATTTTTTTTTTTCATGCGTGCCCGCCGTGTCTCACGTGAGCGAGGAACAGATCAATGAGCTTTAGAGGAAACAGCATCCTTATAGCACCTTCCTTTGTCTCCTCTCCGGGAAAGTAATATAGGAGGGAAAGATTTCAAGCCCCCTAGCTCCTGCCTCTCATCGTCGCTTTCTACCACACGCAGGAGATACATGGGCAGTATTCCATTTCCCTTATACCAGGGATAATATATATATATATATATATATATATATATATATATATATATATATATATATATATATATATATATA
>JAYMFT010212080.1:0-11491 GCA_038088735.1 Panulirus argus
ATGGGGTATTTTTTCTTCGTCTGTTTCCTGGCGCTACCTCGCTGACGCGGGAAACGGCGATCAAGTATAATAATAATCAAAAATAATAGTATATGATATTGGACTAAAATGATAGGCTATCAAAATACATAATTTGGTATGGATAAATGGAAAATGGATATAGACAAAATCAGAATACTGCCAGTACACTAAATTTTTGGAAAACAAAGCACAATTAACTATCATCAACATCATGCATATATAGAATACCAGTAATGTTTTAAGACAAAAAAGCTTACCTAGGCCTAATCTAAATGGCTGAAAACTTTTAATAAAATGTCTTGTAACAGGTACTCTCATCTGTCCGTGAGGGACAATGGCTGAGGTCCGACGAAGAGCACAACACCAAAGGCATCTTGCTATACCCATTGCTAGCAGAGATTATATGTATCTGAAATAGATATAATTGTTAATGGCATCATCTCTTCATAATGCATACATATCTTACTTGGGGAAAACTGATGTTACATGGTTATATAAGAAAATTCATATTATAACCAAGCAAAATGATACAAATTTATACTAGAGCAAAATTCTTTTAGATAATCTTTTACTATATTAAAAGTTGGACAAAAATAATAACTCAGATTGCAACAAACAACAAAAAAGCTGCTAGTGTATGGCAGGCAAAATTCACCGGTATGGAGACACCTGTTTTCTTTCTTCTTGCCAAATGAGTTGTTTAAGTTAAGTTAGGTGTGATTTGATTACACTGTTGTCTTAGGTTACTGATTTTATTAGGTTCAGTGGATTAGGTGAGGTTAGGATATCACCCTTCAATTAAAAACAATATCAAATATATAATGTACAGGACAATTACTAGCAATGAATCACTATATCATAATACTTTCAAGGTCTGATCATTAGTAAGATATTCATTTACTGTACTCTTGTAAAAACTGGTTTTAATTTCATAAGGAAAAATACGCTCCACAATAATTTGTTCAAATTCCACATCATCACACTAACAGACATATTACACTTTGATACAATGGTACTGATAACAAAACTGTCAACCTTCAAACTAGAAGGAACTGCTCTGTGTAAAACCTACAGTTATACAATATCAAAGTAATTTGTCCCTGCCATAAAGGACCCCAGTCAGAAAGCTCATTCAAAATCCAAAGAGAGTCTGCCTCCTTTTACCTTGGGAAACAGAGACATGACAGTATTCTCAAAATGTACCACATATCATTTTCAACATGAGCCCATCTTGATACATTTGTTAAGATAATAGCATATGGTCTTCTGTGGTGTAGTGGTTAGCGTTCCTGACTGTGACGCATGCAACAGGCCGCCAAGGGTTGACTCCTGCTTGTGGCAGTTGGTCCACAGTCAACCCAGCTGTTCATTCACCCTTTAAGGTTGGTCGATAAAATGAGTACCTGGCATTAATGGGATGATCTTGATTGGGGCCTCAGATGCCCATGCCGCCTCTGCTAACATAAAAAACTACAGCGGACCTATGTACGCTAAAAATGCTCAAATAATAGACTGATTCCAAATATATACCTATTATTTTTATAAAATAAAACATTTCAATCTTAACCCACACAATTTCTGTGTTTCATAACCCTCCTCACAGAGAGTAAATCTAAATAAAATAATGAACTCTTACCAAAAATCCACCATAAATCTCTGCTGCTTACAGAGGTTTAGTTAGGTTTATATAGATTCTGTATATTTTCCTCAAGTATTTAGCGTACTTTTATGTAAATTAGTCCCACGTTTTCCCTGCTATCATTAGACACACTACTCTTGCCTTCTCCGGTACAGGAGAATAAAATAAAATTATCCACGTCATACTTCGTGGCTTTTATTCATCTCGAAATGTTATACGACCAATATAAAACAAAATCACTCAATACCCAAATGCTGGTTCACACGCACAATAAAAATCATGATTCAATGAATAGATTACTTACAGATATATCGTCAAAGAATAATGATAACTAACAAGGAGTGCAACACGGAACAACATATTTTTCACGCTACTTACCTTACCCACACAGTGACTAGAATTCCTTTAACGCGTTTCAGGGCTACACAATTACTTTCCTTCGCCTTGAACATAAGAAATTGATCTTTATCCTTGTATCTCTACAAGAAATAGGTTTCATTTGAAGAAAAACTGTCACTCAAATACCGTAATGAACTAGGTGAGATCTCAGCCCTGTTCGTCCACCTGAGTCTAGTGTTTACATGCCAACTGAAGGAAGTTTTAATAATTATCAACATCAATATAAAGATACCTTAGTATATTGAAAAACTATGTTGTATTTTTCTAAATAATTTCTGATAAATTATTTTCAAGAATAAAAATTTCCGGGGAGAATGAGGTAATATTTCATCGACAGTGAATGCTATAAGAATTAGCATGCCGTATTTAGCTGAAATTTTAAACAAACGATTAATACAGTTTAAGCTTTGTTAATGTAAAATTCGTGGTGGCAACAAAAACTTTGAATTCTATCCAATGGCTGAACGTCTCGAGGTTATTAACAATTTAAACCTACGTTATTCGAGGAAGGATAGTTTCATTAATAAAAACACGATGAAAATTACTCTGCAAATTCTGAAATTTTTCTTGTTCCGTAAGTTTTTTCTTTTTATTCATGAAAGCAGGTGATGACCATCATTACACTGAAAGCACTATCTCATCTACTTTTTGTTTTCTCGCGATGATGGTACAACAGTATAGTGCTGGCCGGCCCTCTTATCTTCATTTTATCTAGGCTACAACTCAAGTTCGTTAGTGAGGACTGCATCCGGGTACGAAATCGGAGAGCGAGGTTGACCCACTAAGATCCATATAGGACCCATGGAAAAATGATGACCAAGGATGCCCAGGGTGGATCTTGCAAGATCAGACCCCGTAAAATATATAGTACGTTAATTTCCCCTGTTCAGAGCTCTCAAGTTGAAATTCATATGAAACATGTTACAACTATCAAATCCGTAACAGTTATAAGGCCACTAAAGGATCTGCTGTTTGCAACTGCTGTTCCTCAATCGTTATCTTCATAGTTAGAAATGCCAATTACCTTAATTCTAATTAGGCCCTGTCTATGGGAATAACGCATTGTAAGACCACAATGTATTACAGGTGTAAGAAATCTGAAACCT
This sequence comes from Panulirus argus, assembly GCA_038088735.1. NCBI lineage: Eukaryota > Metazoa > Arthropoda > Malacostraca > Decapoda > Palinuridae > Panulirus > Panulirus argus. The sequence goes on from JAYMFT010212080.1 coordinate 3,166, forward strand.
CATCGTTCCTGCAACAGCTTGAGTCATTGGTATCAGCTTAAATGTGTCGCTGGTGCATGCATCAATCTTAAGTGTCCGTTTTGACTAGATCAGATTGAGGATGACGCCTTGACTGTGTCACTTTCAAACATAAGCTGTTCATGCTAAACTTTATTCCAAAACTTTACTCAAACGTATCGCATATATACAATTCCTCTCAAGATTTCCCATATGTATATAAACCACTAATTTCTGCGGTGTTAATACCACTAATTCACATCTATTGCTCGTCGTTTTTGTTCAACAAAGATTTTAATTCTGTCTTCGCCATACACCCACATTACGCTGTACACCTGCTTGGTCCTAAATGCATTCCCTGGAGTAAAGAAGCATATTTCCCTAGGTAAACTTATGAATAATTTAGTGTACTAAGCGATATCTATGGCTACTTCTGTTTCTGCTGTTGTCTTTGATAAAAAATATAACCTAACATTCGCATTCTTTTGCTATGAACATTATGTTTATATGAAACATTTATATTATTCTATTAAACAATTGAATGATAAAATTATGACTTGTTCTAATATTCCAAGTGATCAATACTGATTACTGCTGCATCTATCTTAACTATCGACGTTATCTGCTTTATTCAAAGCAATTATTTTTATCTTATTTAAGCCAATAACATGAATGCGCTTCATTCTCAGCAACGGGATTTACAGTTAATTCACGTCCACATCAAACATACAATAATATTATAACATGAGTAAAACGTTCTTTTCAATAGTTCATCCAGTTTAAATGTTTATTATTAAATTTTTAATATATATCAGTTTTCAATGAATATCAGCGTTCAAACTGCTCTAGTAACGCAACATTATTACAGTTAAAGTGACCCTTTATAACCTTGTATTGTAAATTCATCCTAGGTTGTGAGGGTGACTGTAAAATATTTCAAAGTTTGCACCTGAAGGATGACCAGCCACCTCTTCGGGTAGTTCTTACAACCAGTAAAGGACTGACAGATAAATTTTATTACAGGCTTATCAAATTACAATAAATAAGTACAAACATACAGCTTACGATTTCAGACGTTGTCAGCAAGCTGGCTGCTTGTGTGCCCCCACCACTAGTTAGACCACGCAATACTCAGCAGGTTGCTGCATCACATGACTGTTTGGCCATTGGCAACTCAAGGGTGTTCCGTTTTGATAACTGCTTCTTTCCCTACATGTCGAAGCTTTGGAACTCTATCTTTCCATGTCTTTCCCAATAACTAAGACCTGGCTCATTTCAAAACACAGGTCTTTCACTTTCTCAAAAATGCATAAATACTTTCCCTGTCTTTTATTTTACCGTTTCTTAATTCTCGCTATATTTCAATTAGGGCCCGGCCTTGATGTGGACTTTAGTCCGTGACTGGAGCCTTCAACATAAGAAAAATTGCAACGTGTCTCGAGTGAATGAAATGTTGAAAAATTCGATAAAGAACGTAAAGCTTACTTATGTAGTATTAAACTTTTAGTAATTAAAATTATTTAGCAAAAAATTTCCATTGCAACTCTTCATAGTTATTTACATGATACATATTTCCTACCTTCATGTAAGCAGCTGCAAGACTTTGCAAATCTCAAATAATTAACAAGGACATTAAATTATTTTACAACTGAGTAAATAAGAATGTAAGCTTTCTTGCATAGCAGTCTCAATTCCCAGTGGACTAAGGTTATAAAGGTATTATTTACAAGAAGTAGATATAAATACATTTGGCATAAATCAGGTTAGTAAAGTCTCCAATCAGCCAAAATCTTAAGCAAATCTTAGATGTTATAACTTGTCCTAATAGTGTAACCGAGTACAACTACATGAAAAATCTGAATAAGTTAGGAGTTCTGAAAACACATTTCATGTATGTTAAACAAATAAAAGATAAGAGGCACTAGTTACTCAGTTAGCTGCCTGTCCTGTGTCCATGTTCTTAATGACTAAGGAGCCTGGATGCACAAATCACATGGCCAACTATATGGTTAGGAATGGTAAAAAAAAAAAAAAAAATCAGAAATTGACTTAACTAGTGTTGGTCCAAGTATTATACAACCTCCTGTAATAAAATAACTCGAAAGAATTCCTGCTTTTAAGGTTTCTATGCGATTTGCAACGTATCCTCTGATGAAATTAGGATAGAAATTATGAATGGTGCGAGAACTGATAAAAAGTTGGATTAAATTCAGTCAATATAGTCAACAGGTAAATCTCCAGTCCTAATACCTGTAGTCTGAAAACATCCAAAATCCAAATGCACTAGTTTCTGATCTCTGAATCTGATGCAGTAGTGCTGTGCCTTTTTCAGTTGTTTCTGTTACTTCTGTGGTTTTTGCCTTTGTTCTGCCCTTATAATGCCAGATTCTACCTTAGAATTACATGTTACAAGGAGAGACAAGGAAGAACTTTTATTGATTATAATATATAACTGTCTTTTAATTTCTTTATATAGTACATATTTACATATTTTGTAAATGCTTTATATAGTACATATTTACATGTATTACATACAATTACTTAAAAATAAAAATTCCACTGGAATGATTATTAGGCATATCTATAAACCAAAAAAGTCTGAAATCTGAAGACTGCATGCACCCAAGGAATTCGGACTGGAGATCTGTCTGTACATATTTGGTTATTAATTCAACTGAATTTAAGTAATATGGCAGTTTATAATACATAATAGTAAAATTATGTCTCCCTACGATAATACAACTTATCATACCTAGGTAATAAAATAAGTGCTCTATGCTCTACCACTGAATCATCTGTGCACATAATAAATGAATTATATTTCTCAAACATACAGAATGATCATAAGATACAGTTAAATATTTAAGCAAAATAAGGTAGCCATAGGTTTGAACTGGTCCAACAGACTCTCATAAAAACTTGAGTGCTCTTGATGGTGAGCAAACATTCAGTAAAAACAGTGAAGCATCTCAAGTATCTCTTTTAGTGCAATGTATATTAATTTCAAACTCAATCTTACGCCATTAATTGGTCTCATACATTAGCTGCTAATAGCACAGACTATGTTGCAAAGCTACCAAAAGACATCTAGCAAGATATGACACTTGGTGCAAAAGCAATAATTTTTCAGACACATTAGCCTTTTTCACGTTTTTTAACTTACCACAGGCAAGAACATATAAAGTAATCTTCAGGATAATAAAAATACATAAATTATAATATTTTTCCCATAGCAGGATTACATTTTTCCTAATACATTTCAGTAAAGGCACTTTTCCCCGACACATAATTATCTCACATAAGCAGACACAGATTGTTTAACATAGTCAAGATATTCATCAACAGAATAGTCAAACAAATCAAAATCAAGTTTGTACTTATCATATAGTTTCATCAATTCAGTCTTGGTTATAGTAGCAAAATACTTCTGAACAGTTTCTGATGTCTTCTTTCCCTTAGTCATATGTTTCCAAGATGGTTTGATCTTTTTCTCCAAATGACTTTTCTGAACTATGTAATTATTGTCTCGATCAAGTGTTTCAAACTTTGCTATGACCTCATAGTCAACGAGACACGGAGTGCAATGGAGGTAATATGGCATCCAGTGATCATCTGAATAATAAACTAAATCTGTATCAATCAAGTACATAACAAACTCTGCAAAAGTAGGTTCAATTCCCTTAGGAGGAGGTATGTTTGGATCTTCCATGTCCTGTGAATAACGATTTGCAGGTGGACCCTGGCCAGCTGGACGATACTTTTCCACAATTTTCCTCCCATATTTCTGATAGAAGTGATCAACTCCATTTTCCTTACCAATGTTTGTATTTTCTAATTTATCTCGGTAAGCAGAAACCAACCGCTCAAAAGGATGGCGCACAATCATGAACTTCAGGCACATTTTGAGAGCCTATGGTGGAAAAAGATATAGTAATCAACTATTGTGACACAAAGAGAAAATTTTGTTTGAATTTGCATATCTTTAAAACCAATTATGTACATTTTATGTCCAAAAAGCTGTGTGATCAACTATCCATTCTCCTACTTACCACAAATTACAGGCATACTTCAGTTCATCCTCCTGTTATTTAAAATCACTAAATTTGTAACAGTTAATCCTACTTCTACTACATGACATGTTCACTTATCCCTATCAAGGCAACTTAAGAAAGGTCAAGAAGCCTTCTCACCTTGTTTTGCATAAGATTTCTAAAGTTCAGTTAAATTTTCACTCTGGGACAACATTAAACCGCTTACATTAATACTGTAGATGAAAAGGAATCAGAGTGGAGTTATATGTATAAATCATTTAATTTTCAAAATAGTGGTGATAAGTAAGGTTTAGAAAATATATTCTGATGGGCTGCATACTTATTGTACTTAAGGTATTTGTGTAATATGGACAGTGTTGCTCATGTCAGGAAATCCAAGATATAGAATTTCCCAATTCCAAGTTTCCAAAAAGAAAGAAAAAAAAAAAGTTTAGAATAAATTGCTCTGTGTAAGTTACATTGTTTTTCTCATGCTTAATTTCTCAAAGGAGTTACTAAATTTTTTTGAAATATTTTACCTCTCTGGAGTATCGTCAAATGTAAAGTTCAGATTTAAAATTTATGAATTCCGTGTTTTCCAGGTTACATTCATACAGACTGTATCATTTTACGTCAGTCACATTTCTGTTTTTGTGGTTACTTATTTCAAAAGACAGTCTATCAATTTTCTGTTCACTCATTAATGAACAAAGATTATCCAAATTTATTGGAGTTCTTGCTGTAATATAAAGTATCATGACAGCCAATAGAACACATTCATATATGTTTACTTCTCTTTTCCCACATATCTGAATTTTATTCATAAATTCCCCATGATCTTTTTTTCCTCTACCACCCTTATCATCAACATTAGTCACTTTTTCCTCACCAGCTATTGTATTTCCCTCTCTACCCTTCCTCACTCTGCTGAGTCCTCATCCCTCGTCCCCAACCTTACCTGTTCAGCATCCTGGTATGCCATGGGTGGCCACACCCTCCTGGCCACATGGGAAACCTGCTCTTTGGTATTGTGTACATAGGACTCCGACAGACCAGCCAACGTGAGGAAGTTGTACAGCCAAGATGTTGATGCTGCCTTGTAGATAGGGCACCATGCCAGCCGGTCAGGACTGAGCAATTTGGAAAGGAAAGGATGAGTTCTTTCAATATGGTTGATATAGTGCCGATAAACATGAAAGTAAGACAAAATTGTGATATACATTTACTGAAATAAAAGGTGGGATTCCAAAGCATAAAGGAGATTTCATTAAAAGTATAAACATCTACAATGATTTCATTCATACAAAATAACTGAACATCTTACTCCACCCATCTACATTCACACAGCAGGGTGACATTTATGAAATAACCTATACATACAAAAGGTACATTATCTTTTACCATGTTTTTTTCTTGCTTATCCCATTCTCATCCATGGGCTTGTAAGCTGCACCTCCGGTCTAACTTAAACTTGTTCCAAGACGACTCAAATAGACCCTTGCCATTCTTTCTATGTACCGATGCAATTTATCTTTGCTATCTTGCATTCACTAGCTACTCCTTTGAAAATTTTATTGACATTAATCCTCCATCTAAACGCTCATGACATCAAGTATCGATGCTCTATGGTACAGTACCATATTTATGAAAATAAAGCTATCGCACAAAAATCAATTCTTTGAACTTCCGAATACTTTACATGTATGAAAATGGAGTCCAACCTTTACTTGCAGTTTCAACGCATGTACAGTTATAACTTCATCCATTAGAAATGGAATCGAATGGATGCAACAAGTAATGAACCTCATAATCGCATACAATATAACTAGAATAGTAGTTTCTCCGTACCTGTCAACGTAGAAGATGTCATAGTTGGGTGTTGGCGGATGTTTCACTGCCTTTGGTGTACCAGGAACAGCATTAGGCCCTAGCCCATTCTTCGCACAGACATCCTTCACCTTTGCCCTCCTCTGGGCCAAAACCTTTTCGATGGCATCTAAATCACTGTCCATATCCGGCAGATCTTGAACGACAAACTCTTCTTCATCCTTCGGAGCCAATTGACCTCTTGCTCCAGTATCAAAATCGTGATTTTCCTCCGGTAAAGGCAAGACTTGATCTAACCCAACATGGTCGTTCACTTTCATTAGGTTGTCATCATTTTTCTCCATTACTTCCATCTTCGTCTCTGGATGTGCTTGTCTTTTCTTTTTCTTCTTTTTCTTGAAAGCCTGGCCACCTACATCTTCTAAGACAATATCGTCCTTGCCAGCCAGTGGCTCATCCTCTTCCTCGATAGCAACATTATTCTCATCCTCATTTTTATTTCGCCCTTTCCACTTCCCCTGTTCATCTTCCTCCTCCTCAGTGTACTCATCGTTATATTCCTCCAGAAAACCTTCAGGGACATCCCCCTGCTTCTGATTGAAAAACATCTGGTTTCGAATCGGTTTGGGTTTCAGCTCTTCCAATTTGTCCTTGACAGCCTTCAGGTTGTACCTGGGATTAACACTGTCACTGTCCCTCAGGGCAGCTTGGCCTCCATTCTGCCCAGAGTCCTTACGTAGCTCTTGGTCTTTCACCTGTGAAGAGAAGTTAAGAATTACTAAAGAGCATTATTTGGTCTATGGATTTCAGCCACATTATTAACAGAGTTCTCTGACGGAACCTACAAAATTTATATATAACAGCCATGATAAACCAGCGTTTACAAGAAACTGTAAAAAAAAGTCGTAACGCATGCACACTGTACTTCAAGTAGATGTTCCAGGCTTTATCGCCACAAAACTGTTAACATTATTTACACAAGAACACCCAAGTAAAGCTATCAGTCAAGGGTCTCTCTCCATATCATCGCCTCCCGCGTCCTTCGTTCGTGCGCACGCCCTTACTACCGACGTGCGCACTAGCACAGGAGAAATCCAGATTAATGGTCCACATGAGGTGACACTGCAGGACAAACACAGGGCAAAACTCACTTGACTTGGCTCTTCCAGCGGTCGCGGCTGGGCGTGCGATGAGCGCGTCTCAAAGTGAACGTGTTTAGACCCGGCAGATTGGACGTTGATTGGTGGAGCCACTTGGAGATTGGGGGATCGGCTAAACCTATCATCTGCCAGGATTATCATTATTATTATCATCATCATTATCATTAACTAATAACTATAAATTCCCTTAGCAGCTGCTTTACACAAACTCCTACCAAGATGTATAAATTTCCAGTCCTTAACACCTCTCTCGTCCCAGTAATGAACATAGGGCAAGTCAAAATTTATCAAACCTTTCAAGAAACATTATTCCTATTAGAAAAAGTATATGTATATATATGAAATACGAATCTGACACCTTGTACTTTAGTGTACGGGCGTCATAAACTGTGTACACCCTCTAATTCTATGGTAATAATACGCTATGTAATAAGTGTGAAAAATCTGTGAAGTAATCTGATGTGTAAGGTAATAAAGTTACTTAGTAAGTGAAGTAATCGTTAAGGTTACTGCTAAGTGTGACGTAATCCAAAAATTACGTTTGGTGTAATCGATTAGGGTCTTGTTAAGTATAAGGTAATAGTGAACATATTCTAATTAATTAAGCGAGGTAACTGATGTGGTTACTTTCAAAGTAACTTCTTAGCATCACTGATCCCAGTTCCACTGGGTGGATTAGTTACAATACGCGTTCCAAAATCACTAACGCTTTCCCTTAACCCACACCCAGTGTGAAAGATGGATCCTTACTTATAAAAAAATAAAATACCTACTTTTCACTCTGCGCTTTGAGCTGATTTAAGCGAGACCAGTTGTCTCCGATCGCACTACACGCGAACTGCTTTTATAGCGTCCGGTCTGCAATCCTTCCTCTACCATATTCATTTCAACTATCTCTGACCTTAACAGAAATTATCATCGCATCCATCCATCTCTTCCACAGTTCAGACTGAGGATATTAGCTATTACGTTACTTAATCGCCGTGAGATAATCACATAATCACTTAATAAGCGTGAGATAATCACACAATCATTTATTGACCGTGAGATACTTACATGGTTTCAGAACAATCGTTGAGATAATCGCCGAGATTGATTACTGTAGAGATATCGATTATGTTACCTGGTTTGTGAGAAGTAATCAAGGTTAATTGCTACGTGTCAATTACAACCAATTAATCATGGGTCACTTAAGCGCGAATGCGATAAGTGTGGACAGCACATGCTGTATAAGGAAGATATATATATATATATATATATATATATATATATATATATATATTTTTTTTTTTTTTTTTTTTTTTTTTTTTT
>JAYMFT010212091.1:0-11491 GCA_038088735.1 Panulirus argus
TGCATGTATGTATATATGTGTGTATGCGGGGGGATGGGTTTTTCTTCGTCTGTTTCCTGGCACTACCTCGCTGACGCGGGAAACAGCGATCAAGCATAATGAATAAATAAATAACTTTCAACTTTAATGACTTGAAATCATTCTTTTTTTTACTGCTTCTCCTTAGCTAAGTAACTACCTGCTCCACTAACTCTTGCTTATATCATACAGCTATCTTTAACATACTTCAACCATGTATATGAAGCTTATTCCTAAGCTATATGCACAGTAAAGTTACAAAATAAGCTTTTTTTCAATAAACACAAGTGAAAAGAAGGGCTCTGAGGAAATGCACAAGGTGTGTGAAAATATTATAATTAGAACACATTTATTCTAAGTATGCCTGGTTCTATCACAGAGATTCAATAAAGCTATATACATGTAGCATAAAAATGTCCTCTATGCCTGATGAAGTTCACACCTTTGGTATGAAGCACTACGTCTCTGGATCTTCACTGAGTGTCGAAGGAAGAGGACACCACTGACAACAAATGCCACAAAGAGTAGTATCAGTAGTATGAATGTAGATAGGGTCAATGGATGGTCAGGTGTCTCCAAAGCAAAGCCAGTCGTACGATTTAACATGAAGCCTTGTGGCCATATCACCTCCATGTTGTTTACCTAAATAAGACAAAATAAAATTTGAAATTTATACATAAAATTTTTTGGCTGTAAATAATACGATATGCAACATTATGTCAAAAGGGGTGAAGAAATGGCATGAAGAATACAGATTTTTCTCAGCACATCATATTCAAGAAAAATAATAATTTGAGAAAAATTTACACCTGCACCTAATTCTTTACATATATTTAGAAGACAGAGATACCCCTTTGCCATCAAATACCATCAAAACAGCCCCAAAATTAAAACAACATAAAATCAAAATGGAAAAACATATGAAAAAAAAATCTTTAATCATCCAACAAATATTAAGGAAATGACAGAAGTGGAGAGCAAGGGAGAGATAGTGAATAACAATGTGTGAGTACCTGTGACAAGATTTTGCTATTATGTAGGACCAGCACACAGACTTACTGCATAGCTTGCTTGTTTAAAATGTATACCAACTTAACACTAATCATAATTGCATATACACAATTCACTTTCTAGCACCCAAACTTCATTTAAAGCAAACAAAAATTTGTACTTTTGCAGTTATGTACTGTGTATTACAGCTTCTCAAAATACTAGAAGGAGAATAATAAGGAAAATTTGGCAGGAAGAGAAAAATAAAGAAAATATGGTAAACAATGACACAAAAAGCTAATTGTTGTTACTACAATAAATAATGGGGAGCATAGTTAATCAATGTTAGTAACACATGGTGCTAATCTATTTGTATGGCTTGAATCATGTGCAAGTAACATCAAAAAATAAAGAATAAAAAACTTCAACCCTAGTTTAATAATAAAAAATGATAAAGAAGACAATAACGTGCATTTCAGAGAAGAAGACGCCTATTTTACTCTTCTTTAAAAGTGATTAAAAAAAATTGGTTTTTAAAAGTGAAAACCCTTCCTCTCTAAGGCAGAGTCTTATAAGCATGGGAGATATTCCCTGGACTCAGCTCTCCCTCATATTTTGATGAGGAAACAACAGCCCTCATTCACCCTATACAAACAATTCAAAGGTATGTTCAGCCATAAGATATGAACTGTTAATCCGGATTTAATTCTCAAAGTTTCGATAGCTGTGTTCCTCAGGAGAATTGGAGATAGTAATGTTTCACACAGGGTTATAAATAGAGACCTTATATAATGGAAGTGATGTATTCTTGAGGAATGTTTGTTATGCAAAAATTTGATCAAAATGGGTCTTTAAAACATGGTAGCTATGAAGGTGTGTTCCAAACAGTGTCAATTCTTACACTAGCAAGTGGTATACAACAACTTCCTTCAGTAACCTTTGTGGCTCTGCAAATGTTATTTTGGTGTTTTAAAGAGAAAACATAGTTATTGCTAATATAAATACCAAGTGAAACTAAATTCAATCAACATTGACAAGTTTGTCAGAGCTTGCAGTGTTCTTCATCACCACTATCATGCTCCAACAGATCACCTACATCTTCCTTGTCTCCAGCGTATTATTCCTTGAGGAAAAAGTTGAAAAATTCATAGTGGATCAGCTGGTTCTTTTTATCCTCTCACTGTTTTTTCAAGTATCATTTAATGGTAGAAGTAGCTAATCTGAGCAGCTGACCCACATGTGCCTCAACCCTGCATATCATTTGCATATTTAAATCTATACTTATCATTTTCCTAGGAATCATGGATGCTTTACCTATAATCACACTTACAGGCCATTTTCCAGATATGATGGATTTAAAATGATCCCTAAATACATGTAGGAAATAGCTAAAAAAAAAAAAGAGCAACCAAGAATGAACTGACACAGATAATGACAAGCTGTCCATAACTAGTTTAGAGAAAGTAAACAAAGATGGTGGTGGATATATCAATTGATTTTTTTTTCTACATTTGATGGATTCTTTATCATTCTTTTTTATTATTTTTCTTAATATCTTTTCAAGTCCATTAAAAGAAAATGCATTATATGAGGTAATGTTCAAAGAGGTCTCTGTACTCAGGGTCCTGATTGCTGTGGCGTGGTACTCCCTGATTGGTCAATTCCTCTCGCTTGTCCACCTGTATTCCACCAGCCTAGCAGCAGCTGTATCCCACATGTAACTCCCTACTACTGTGTTGATGTTATCCTCTAGTAAAATGTAGGCTGCTTCCACTTCCTTCCCCTTCTGTCTGTCCAAATCTCTGCAGATAATTTCTGCATCTTCCCATCTAAGTAGACATCCTGCTTGCTCTACATGTACCACTACTGTGTTGGTACTTTCATGGGTTTTCATGTAATTCCTGTGCTCTTTAGTCCTTGATTCCATGCCTCTATTTTTCTCTCCCATGCATGTCCTGTTGCATCTTCCGTGTGGGATTCTGTATGCCACTCTTCTTTCTTGTGTATGTGTCAGTCTTTGTCTTTCACTATGAATCCTATCTTGATCCCTAATCCTAGTGTTCTATCTCTGGAAGTGTTACTGAGAAATCTCCCAATGTGACTTGCTCCCCTGGTGCTCCTCCCATTTTCCTTACTCCTCTTCATGATTCTCCTTGTCTTCTCCTTCAGCTTCACCAACACACCATCATGATTTGGAAGTTTTCTGAAGGCATTCACTATCTGCATGAACTCCTCCAAAAATTCTGAGCTGCATATCCTCAGGAAGAGGAAGAAACCCAGCACCATGCATGATTTGAGCCTGCTGTCATGAACTGTAAAGAAGTGTATGTAGTCATCTCTGGTGGTCTGCTTCCTGTATACTGAAAATTTTGGTCCATTATCTATTCATCTAACTATTTCTGAGGCCTGATCCCTTCAAGAACTCCCTTAAGAGGGTGGCCACAGCAGAAGAGTCTCCATAACTGATTAACTCCAGTGCCTCTTCTTAGGCTTTAGTGCTTTATCCTCAACAGGCTACTAGCAAAGGGCAACTCTAGTACAGTATTTTCAGAGGCTCATACCTAATACTCCTACTGACTCCTTCCACCTCATGTTCCTGCCTAATGTTCTAACCTTCTAATGCTCATGCATAATGTTCCTACCTACTACTTCTACTTAAATTCTATCTAATGCTCCTACCTACTACTTCTACTTAAAATATATTTCCTAAATTCTCCTTCCTAAAGTTCCAGACCTCCTACTACTGTCTGTTGCTCCTACCATTTTGCTAAAGGGCAGGGCTAGCATATAGCACTCGCTGCAGGAAAACATAGAGTTACAAAAAATGAGTTGTATGAGAAAAGCGTTGTTAAGTGTTATGTGTGACAAGTAGATTTTATATGTTTGTGGACAGAATACCAGCAGTCCATGTGTGGGTGAGACAGAAAGAAAAGACAGCTACCTGAATTAGAGAAGTGCAACCTGACAACATTGAAGTGCTGGCTTACCATGTTACAAACGCTAACCCTCCTGATACCCAGGCAACTACGACGTATATCCCCTGCATCCCCACTCTAAATCAGTGTCTACGACTACACAAAAATTTTCAGTATACAAGAAGCAGACCAGCAAAGTTGATTACACACAGTTCTTTTAAGCTTACAAAATTATTACCAGTCATATACCTCTCTGGTTGGTGGCTGCCTGCCAACTACGGCCTATATCCCCAGCATCCCCACTCTAAATCAATGTCTACGACTACACAAAAATTTTCAGTATACAGGAAGCAGACCAGCAAAGTTGACTACACACAGTTCTTCTTAGCTTACAACAGAAGGGTCAAATCAGGCATAGTGCTGGATTTCTTCCTGAAGATATGCAGCCTGAAATTTCAAGAGAAATTCATGCAGATAAAGGGATGCCTTCAAAAACTTAGATACCCTGGTGGCATGTTGGTGAAGCTGAAGGAAAAGGCAAGAAGAATCATGAAGAGGAGAAGAGACAATATGAGGAGTGAAAAAGAGAAAATGAAATATATAGTAGTTCCACCACCTGGGGACCAAGTCCCTTTGGGATATTTCCATCAGCACCTCCACACTCATAGCAATAGGATCCGGGATCAAGATAGGAGAACTGTGAAAGACAAAAGACCAAAGCATACACAAGAGAGAAGTGTGGTGTACAGAGTGCCATGTAGAAGATACAGCAGAACATGTGTGGGTGAAACAGATAGAGGAGTAGAAACATGGGAACACAGGAATGATGTAAGAAACTGAAAAATGACCACCACAACAGTGGTATATCTCCCCAGATAGGAGGAGGCACAAATCATTCACAAAGGCTTGGACAGACAGAGAAGGAGGGTAGTGAGAGCATCCTACATTTGACTAGAGGATAACATTCATATAGTAACAGGGAGTTACGGGTGGGATACAGTAGCTGCTGGACTGGCAGGTGGAGTTCAGTCAAATATAAGTGGGTATGCAAGAGTAAATGATCAATCAAGATGTGCCATGCTACAGTGACCAGGAACCTAATCCAGCAGACCTGAATATAATGCCATATGAGACACTACTGTGTCATATTCTCCTGTGGAAGGTAACTCTCGAAACACTAAGAATTAAATCCTGATTCGCAGTTTGTGTTTCACTGTTACCTTACTACCTATTTGTCAGAATAAACACCATTCTTATCTGAATTCAAAAGGTTTACCCTTGGCTATTGAGAAATACGGTTACCTACAGGTGGCCAAAGAAGGTCAAAAGATGAGGTTTTTAAAAAGACACAAGAAGCTGGGAAAAGTGCAAAAACCAAGAAAACCATCTCAGAGAGCAAGATTTTTTCATTCTTAAAACTTACATTTCTTTCATCAATGTCATCTCATGAGCATGAGAGCATACCCATGTGAAGGAGGAGGGTTAACAAAAACTTTTAGATCAGAGTAACACCATGGCAGAAATAACCTTCAGTGGTGAATCAAAGGAACTCTGGAAACTGATTTTCCTGAAATATGAATAGCTGCCACAAGGAAAGACTGAACAGAAGTTGCCAGTCAACTGTCAAGGAATGGCCTTAAATATTGAAAAACAGCACTCGAGTCCACCAACCATACCAGGGAATCAAAGGGACAAGCAATTGAGGGTGATGGCTCTCAATGCTGATGGGATGACTGGTGAGAGTAAAATGAGGGGGCCTTTGGAGAAATATAAAAGTTATTGTTTGGATGAACTGAGAATTGGGAAAACCCATATCCTTGTGAAGGGTGTATGGGGTTAAGATGGAAATGAAGAATGGAAGTTGCAGGAGGGAATGGAAGGAGGAATGTTATGGATGGGAATGAATGAAAATTGCCAGGGAAGAGGGAAAGAAGGATGTGCACTATCAACAAGAGCATGGGAGGGTGTTTGAGTATGGATGCAATGGATCAAGAATAGTAAGCGTGAAAGGAAAGACTGGAATTGTAAATATGCATGCATGTGTGGGATGTGATGAAATTTGTGAGACAGTTGGTAAATGGGGAGTGCCTGGAGTAAAGGAATATGAAAATCATCTTGTGGATGTCTGTACTGAGACGGGTTTATTCCCTGCAAACACCTCTTTTCAGCACAACATGATTCATATGTATACGTGCATGAGATATAATGGAAGAGAAGAACAAAAGGTTGATTGACTACGTGGCAGTGGATGAAATGTTGAGAAAGGTTGTGCTGGGTGCTAGAGCTGTGAAAGGTTATTTGGAGACTGACCATTTTGCAGTTCTTGTAAAGGTGAGGAACAGGGAAAAGTGAAGGTATAAGGAAAAATGGAGAGGAAATATTGTTAGCAATGTTAGCAAGCAAGAAAATGAATGCAAGGAGGAGCATGAAAGAAGAGTGACAGAAAGTTTAGATGGATTTGCAGTAAATGTAGGAATGCAGACATGTGTGAATGGGGGGGTGTTTAAATTGTTTAGAGAAAGACTGCTAAAGGTTGTAGAATTAATAGTTGGATACTAGGTCATGAGACATAAGAATAAAAGTGGAAATACACAATGGACGGTTGAGATTAGAAATGCTATGGAAGTGATGAGAAAGGCATATGGTACATTAATCGAAATGAACGTAGCAGTGGAAGGTCAGTAAAGGAGGAGAGAAGAATATACGATGTGAAAGTGAAGTGTTAAGAAGCTGACAGAGGAAAGCAGAGAAAGAGCAGAAGATTTTGGTAGAAAGTTGAGTGGAAAACTTAGGGAAAATAAAAAACTGTGCAAGAAGGAGGTGAAAAAGGAAAGAGTTGGATGTAAAGGTGAAAATGTTCAAGTAAGGAAGGGAAATTGCTTAATCAAAAGGAAGAAGTGAAAGGAAGATGAAGACATTATTTTGAAGAACTAATTAATATAGAAGTTGTTGTGGCAGCAGCTGTTGCATGCATGGGCATGGAAGATGAAAGGAAAAAGATACTAAAGCAGGGGCTTAAAGCAAGAAGGGAGGTAAAATGGTGCAACAATGAGGTTGACGGGTTCTTTAAAAAAGCACCTGGCATGGATGGGATTACAGCTGAAATGTTAAAGTTTTGAGGAGAAAGGTTAATAGAGTGGATGCATTTGATATGTAATTCAGCATGTTTAAAAGAAGGTTATATAGCACTTATAGGGGAATAAGTCTGTTAAGTATACCAGAAAAACTGTATGCAAGAGTGATGATTAATAAAGTAATGGAAGTGACTTAATGTAGTATAAGTGAGCAGCAAAGGAGTTTTAGGAAAGGTAGGGGAAGTGTGGGTCAGATTTCTGTGGTGAAAATGACTGGAGAAGTATATCACAGAGGGTCTAAAAAAAGCCTTCAACAGAGTCGATTGGAATGCTTTATGGGATGTGTTAAGAATATATGGGACAGAGGGACAACTAATGGATAGTGTGAAAGCCTTCAAAAGAGTAGCAAATGCATGTATAATAGTGGATGGAGAGTTGAGCAAAAGTTTCCATATACATTTGGGTGTGAGGCAGGGCTGTGTGAAGTCAACATGGCTTTTTAAATATAGGTGGATCGAGTAATAAGGGAAATGAAAGCAAAACTAGGGAAAGGGGGTGCAGAGATGGAGTGTGGTGGTAAGGTATGGTGGCTTGTGACAAGACTGTTTGTGGACGATATTGTCTTGTTTGCTGAGATTGAAGAGAAGCTGCAGAAAGTTGTAAGTGATGTAGGTTTCATGATGAGTATAAATGTCAGCAATTGAAGGTAAATGTGAGCACTTTGAGCTTCTGAAATCAAGGTGACCAAACCTGAGAAGTCTATTCAGGTTTTGGCCTTATACAGGATATGAAAAGCTTGCTAGATATTTCCCTAAGCTATCCTTGAAAGCTATTCTGATATTTGCTAGAATACAATCTGTACCCTTTACTGCAAGATAATAATCATACTAAGCCCTCTTTTACTCTGTCTCATCCTCATTATTCTACATTTGCTTGGGATGAATTTCATCAACTATGGATCAGACCTACTCTGAGTCTGTTACAATCCCCCAGTAAGCTGATACAATCCTCCTAAATTTTGCATCATATATAAACATGCATTCAGGTAGGAGTCCATGGCTTCAGGCAAGTCCTTCTCATATTTCAAGAAGAGTAATGAAGCCAAAAGAGAACCCTGGGGCACTCCACTAATGATCCTGAACTATCTGGAGAAGGCTCCTCGGACAAGTGTCCTTTGTTTCCTTCCACTAAGATGATCATTCCATCATAGGAGTCTCCTCTTCATTCCTGCCATATATTCCAGCTTCTTAATCAGCCTCCCATGCAGTCCTGTGTAAAATGCTTTCCGCCAGGCTTGATATAAACAATCTATGAGGCCTACCCTTCTGTTTAAGACAGAGCTCACTCTCATACAAATCTGTTTGTTATACATGAACTTTCCCTAAAACCATGTACCTTACAGAATGTACACTAGTTCAGTGCTTCTTTCTGGTCTCCTTTCTTAAAGATGGGTGTAATATTTGCCCTCATCCACTCCTATAGCACTTTGCCATTCTCCTGTGACACCTTGAACAGCATGAAACAGGTCTGTCTAATGTATATGTGCATATCCTCAGCACATATGATGGATTTTCATCAGAATTGTGAGTCTTGTATGGGTTGAGAGTTTTAGTATTCTGTTATTATCTTTTCTAAATATCTCAGTGTTTTCTAAAGCCTTCTCCCTATAATGGGGCTACTGTGCCTTCTACTATAAAAGCACTTTTGAACTTGATATTCAGTTCTTCACATAGCCTTTTATTATCCTCAACTATCTTACCCTCTGAATCCCTTAATCTAATCAGATGTTCTTTAACTGGCAACCTACTTCTGAATAACTAATGGAAAGTCTTGAATTTTCACCTGCCTTGTCCACAATATTCTTTTTAAAATTTCTCTGTTCTTCCTTTCTTATCCTGTTATACTTCTTCCATGCTCTTGTATACCTTGCATAAGATGACTGGCTGCAGTGCTGCCTGTATGTTTGCCACTGCACATTGTGAAACTCCCATACTTTTTGATACCTTTAGTTAAACTATTCTTCCCTCTTTCTTAATCTTCCCTCTGTATCTAAGGCCAGAGGTACACATGCTCCCCCTCGTTCATTGATAACTTCAAGGAACATTTCACCACTTCTCTGTTTCTTGGTCACCATAAAAATCATTAAGTTCTGTGTAGTTTCCACAATCATATCTCCTTGTCAAGTTCTGTCAAATCTCTGCTCTTCTAACTTCCTTATTTACCACATAATCAAACTCAGGCATTACATGACCAATTTTCCTAGTGGTATATCATGTATATGATATTTTCAGCAGTCATACTAGTCTGCATGAAGGTAAAATCCAATAATTAGGGTGAATCAGTCCTGATCATTCTAGTATTTTCATTGATATGCTGATGTAGAAGATTTTTCCTGTACATAATACAGGAACTTGTGTCTACATTAGAATCCAAAGTCTGCTAGTCTATTTCCTTATCAATGAAATCCCCATTATCAGTAATTTACCCTCTCTGTAAAGTGCACGTTTTACTGCTTCATGCACCATCCTAAATGTTCCTCCATTGCTGGACTGTTAAAATTCTTTGGAAGATTGTATATTATCAACACTAATATGCATTTCTTTCCTACAGTTACCTTTCCCATTATATAATGTCTCAATGGACCCTCTAATACTGTTTCCCTTAACTTAAGGTTATTGTTTATTTAGAGAGCCAAACTATCTTCTCCCTTATCTTCTCTTTCCCTCCTAACTATCATGTACTCCTTTGGACAGAAAAGGTAAGATCTTACCTCCTTCATAAGCTTTGTCTCCACAACTCCAACAATATCAAGGCCCCATCTTTTGAACACTCTTTACTATCATGAATCTACGTATGATGTCTGCATTAACTATGTCCTCAGTCGATCTGTTCTATTACATCTGTTGCAAGTGTGGTGTGATGTGATGTGACTATGAGGCTGTCTGCACATGAAAGGACCTTCATGTTATGGATTGCTAAAACTAATGGGAGATTGTGTAGCAAGAGATTGAAGAGATAAGGAGAAAGAACTGCTCCTTGGGAACTTCACTATAGAGCTTAAGTATGTAAGTGGTGAAGCCACTATGAGTGACTCTGCCATGGCAGCTAGTTATGAAACTGGTGAACCAATTTCAGTCATTGTTGTAGAAGGTGTCAATTTTCTTTTGTGTGAGGATGTGTCAGAGAAATACAGTGTGCTCTGTTGATGTGTAGTACCACTGGCATTGTGAAGGAAGGAGGCTGTCATTGGCTGAAGCCATCTAAAATATGTTGTAAGAGGTCAGTGTGTAGTATGGTGGAGGGTTTTGATCTAAAAATATGCATGATGGGTTTGAATGGCTTCTTCATTTTTTCCTTTTTTCCAAGTTGGAGGCTCCAGTTATGAACAAGAGTCCATATCAAGGCCAGCTCTTGATTGAAATATAGAGAGGTTAATGAAAGAGAAAACGAAGAGATGTGGGAAAGCAGTTACAAATTTGGTGGAAGTGAAAAACTTGTCTTTTAAAATGTGTCAGGTCATAATTACTGGTAAAGACATGAAAAGCTAAAGAGTTTTATAACATTGAGGTCTAGGGATAGAAATAGTTATCAAAATGGCCCACCCCTGAGTTGCCAATGGCCATGCATTATTCATGTGATGCAGCAGCTTGTTAAGTATTGCTTGGTCTAGCTAGTGGTGGGGGCACACAAGCAGCCAGCTCTCAGGAGCAAAAACCAAAGTAACACCTATAGGAGAGGGAAAGTGAACCAACATTGCAGTGTAGGGTAAAAAGGTCAAGCTTTAAAGTTAGCCTGGGAGAGCTGATATGACGGACTACTTTCAATTCAACTCTGTCAAGTAAGGATGCAGAGTTAGAACCACCCCAGATGTGAGAGAAGTACTCCATACAAGGATAGATCAATCCTTATATAAACAAAACGACTGTTTGGAAGAAAAGAAATTTTGAAATCTAAACAGGACTCCCAATTTCTTACAGGCAGACTTAAATATTTCCATAATGTGGGGTTTCCAAGAAAGAGCAGATGTTACAGTAATACCAAGTATGTTTGATGAGTTAAGACGTGGAATTACAGAACCATCAAAGATGAGAGGAAAATTGTGAGGACTTTTGTTAGAGAGGTGGGAAGAAACTGGGTCTTGGTGGTATCAAACTTAACCAGATTTTATCTAACCCACTGAGATACCCTCCAAGCCTGAGTTTACTGAAGTTGTGTCAAGATGATATACAGATCGAAAGAGAGAAGAAGGAACAGAATTGAAGGTTGTGGAGGAATACAGTGTCGAGTCGTCAGTGTATGAGGGCATTTGGTTATTTGCAGAAGAAAGGAAGACATTAATAAAAAAGAGTGTACTAAAAGAGTGTGCTTTTGAACTTGCACCTGTGTTTGCCCTTCTTTTCCGTTTCTGTTTAAAAATCAAAACTTTTCCTTCTCCATGGAAACATGCTTTGATACATCCAATCCCTAAGAAGGGTGACCGTTCTGACCCCTCTA
>JAYMFT010212102.1:0-11491 GCA_038088735.1 Panulirus argus
AGAGAGAGAGAGAGAGAGAGAGAGAGAGAGAGAGAGAGAGAGAGAGAGAGAGAGAGAAGACCTCTCTGGATGCAGAAGACGTACACGTTTCATAACAAGTGGTCACTGTTCTACGCGTTTCATTTTCTATTTCTGTATTTACATCACCATAAGTCTTATCTCTGTCCCCCTTCAGGAACCTGGCGATGGGACGTCCAAGGTGATGGCCTTGGGGTCAGCTTTACCGCCTCCTGTGCTAGGGCATCACCCACCGCCCTCCCTCCAACCGCTGCGACGACACTCCGACTTTAACGAACACCCGCAGGAGGCGCAGCAGGCTCTCGCCACCGCCCTCATGCCGCTTGAGCCCATATTGTGGCGGCGTCTGCGACCTTCTGAAGATGATAAGCTGAGGACCCACAGGAGATCCTGCAGCGGCAGTCCAGCCTCCAGATTTCGCAGGAGGGCCGACAACCCTGCCGCGGAAGAGAAAGAAACTCCCGTCAACGACGCAGCTCCGTCAGGAGGAACAAGAAGGCAGGTTCCTTTAGCAGCAACCCGATGGCAATGGTCCTCCCGCATCCGAGGGAAGCACGCCCCCCGGATCAAACACCTGGCGGCGCTGGTGGACGCCCAGTTC
Source organism: Panulirus argus (assembly GCA_038088735.1). NCBI lineage: Eukaryota > Metazoa > Arthropoda > Malacostraca > Decapoda > Palinuridae > Panulirus > Panulirus argus. Next base: position 620 of record JAYMFT010212102.1, read on the forward strand.
CTACCGAGAGAACTGCCGCCCATCACACAGGTCTCCCCATTCGAGGTCCCCGACATTGGCTATGTCGCTCCTCTGAACCTGTCGGCGCTGAGAGTCGAACCCTCGAGCGAGGACGCTGCTTCGAGCCGCGACCTCCCCACCCCCGAGTCCCCAGGGGTCGCCACTCCACAGCCTCCCCCTGGACCACCCGCCCCCCTCGCTGGCCGATACCCATTAGATGGTAAGCTCCCCAGGCTAATCCCAATCGGTAAATCCCCAGGAGGCAATTCTAACTTCGGGACTGTGAACCCCTTGGCTCATTTTCCAAAGCCATCTCTTGCCAGTAATCCCCAGAGACCTGTAATCCCTCTAAGAAATCCCCCATCTAGCACCTCGGACCGTACATTTTCAATCCGAAATCCTGTGGCTTCTCCAGGAGGTAAATCCCACACGGTGGAACCTCCTACCATACCACCAAGACGTAAATCCCCCATTCTAGATCGTCCAGGTAACCCCTCGACGCGTAAACCTCCGAACCTACAACTAGACATTGTACCAATAGCTCATAAATCCTCAATCCCAGTTCTTTCCATCAAGCCTCCCAGAATAAATCCCCCCAGTCCACTTGGTCCCCCGACCCATAAATCAAACAGTCGTCCATTTCTCCCCAGTGAATCCCCCAGCTTATCGTCACCACCTGTCAAGTCCTTCAGCTCAGCCTCACCACCTGTCAGGTCCTTCAACTTAGCCTCTCCACCTGTCAAGTCCTTCAACTCAGCCTCACCACCTGTCAAGCCCCTCAGCTCGGCGTCACCACCTGTCAAGTCCTTCAACTCAGCCTCACCACCTGTCAAGTCCCTCAGCTCGGCGTCACCACCTGTCAAGTCATTCAAATCAGTCTCACCACCTGTCAAGTCCTTCAGCTTAGCCACACCACCTGTGAAGTCCTTCAACTCAGCCTTACCAGCTGTCAAGTCCTTCAACTCAGCGTCACCACCTGTCAAATCCCTCATCTCAGCCTCACCAGCTGTCAAGCCCTCCCACCTGCCAGGACCCCCAGTAATCCGGTCAGGCAGCAAATTCAGCAGCGGGGGTCATCCGTCAGGAGGTCCCAAGGTGCCACCGTTGACGATCCAGCCTCCCCTGCAGGTGCCCCCCTTCAGCATTCCCCTGGGGCATCAGGGAGGCGCCTATCCCCCCCTAACCCCACTGGTGACCCCCTTCAACCCCTTCCTGACGCTGTTCCTGCCAGGGGCAGGGGGAGGGGCAGGGGGCGGCGACTTCCCCTCCCATCCGGCCCTCCAGTTCCCCCCCCTGAACTACCCGTCCTCCCTCAGCAGCCAGGAGCCCTTCCTCGGCTTGCTGTGAACCGACCCCCTCTGCGTCCCACGACCGGGTCATGTATTATCCAATATACATTTCTCCCCTTCGCCTTTCGTCATACATGTATACCACAGGCTGAATGCTGTGTCCTTACATGTCATGTGTACTGCCGCCAGATGACATGTATGGACGGAGGCCTCCGCTGTTCAGTGTCTGTTGACATATCCACTTAAAAACGGAAGAGACTTTTGCCGTCTCGTGGTCTATTGGTTAGCGTACCGGCCTGCCACTCGGTTGGACAGGGTTCGAATCCTTGACGCTCCTGGGTAAATCGTCACCTGACCCAGCACACCAGACGTCGCACTTTACCCTCACCAGTGCCATCTCCAGTCTAAAAATGAAACTTTTGGGAAATAAAAGCTTCAACTCAGTGGTACACAGCAAGTGACAACTATGTCAAATGATTGTTTTTCATTCCATTCCGTATAATCTCCCGTCAACAAACCCTGAAGATGCCATAGGAGTATAGCCAAAACGTTGGAATCATTGTAATGAAAAGTTAATACTGTGGCGATATGTTGTACGCGCAAGATTTACAGAGTAAAGAAAAATGGATTTAGCAGATTTAATTTACAACCTCTCAAATGATGTTGAAAGATAGAAAAAAAAAAAAAAATAACGGCGAAAAGATTAATAAACAATGAAGAAAGTCCGGTCAGAGGAATCACAGGTCTGCCTAGCAACCACACACACTCAACGCCTACACAATGAAATACAGATCCTCCCAATACAGTCCCACCTCAATATGCTCGATATTCAAACCCATGCAAGATCATCAGACCCAAACCACCAACGTGGAAATAAGATGCTTACTCCTCTCACATACTTGAAGAACCTTTCCTTACAGGTCAACTCCAACAAATATAACACCTGACAAAACACATACACACTGAAATAACCCGACAAGCACTAAACAGCCTACCTCCCAACTCACTCTCCAACCCACCAGTCATACACCCATCAGAAACCACACTCCCCAGACAAACACGGGTCACTCTATCCCGTCTACGCTCTGGACATGACCCATCACTACAACTCTATAAACATATCCCAATAACTTTCTTGCCCACAGTGCAACTACCATAATAAAGACAGCGAGTAGTGACTACTCAATTGCCCTACACACACGTAACACAACATCACTACACTTTATGGCCTATGGTTCCGACTGGCGGACGTGGCCAGCTTCCTGAGTGCCACAAGAGCCTCATTAAGATAAAAAGAGACTCCTGTCTTAAGGCCGACCGTTTTCTGTTATTTTTTCCATACACTATACTGTTGGTGTTGTGTGTGATGCTGTGTTATACAAATGTTGTCCCAGTACATTTATAGTTAAAAAACAAAATTGTGTTGAGATACATGGACAAAGGATTTCAGAGAATTACCTCTGGCATAAAACAGATAATCACTTACCTAATAATTTTCTGTACCTACGTACTTGCATTCGCATGGTAAATCAATTGTAGCGAAATTTCCGTCCAATCAACTGTAGATAAGGGTGTCATATATTACGAACCAGATTCATAATAAATTTAGTAACTGTCTTTCTCGTGGTGTGCACGGCACACATGGCTTTGTCTACGTTTTCTTGACAATAGAAAATGCTAAAAAGAATTTGGACACTGATATACAAGTGGTCTTTTAAGATTATTTTACAAAAAAGCTTATATTCTCCCCTATCAACTCTGTGCAAGGTAGTATAAGGTAACTATAGATGCTGTCAAGGGTTGTAGACGTATATATATTTAGAGTAGTTTACCCTCCCATCCAAGCCAGCGTCTTTAGTATCAGAGAAAACGTGGGCCAAGCTTTGCAACGGGCAGTTCCCCACTTAAAATTCCTAAACTCTTACCATAAATTATTCAGACTTTATTTCCCCTCTAAAACTTCATGGAATTTTAACTAAAATAACCTTTGGTGTCATATTTCACACAGGAACTTAAGCAGAGTAAATTTCAACATGAAGAAAAACCTAATTTTCATATGAAATTTATATCTTTTCATAATAATGACGAAGATAGAGGTCTATGAGGATTCTCTATGAGATAATGTTAGTCAAAGCTGCCATCGTAACACACAGTGAATATAACATCATTCACCGGAAGGCGGAAATTTCATATGCAGATCGTATTAACACGTAAAATGACGGACTCCCTTCTGTATATAAATGAAAATGGTGAAGAATTTCCAGACCTCAGCTCTAGCGATGGTCACATCTTGGAACGCTAACGACATTAACGATGAAATTAAATAAAAAAAATTAATTCTTTCGACTGTTACCTTCAAATGAAACGTAAAAAACTTTTGATAGATCGAATAAAGACTGTATATCTATTGTGAACGCTGAAATGTATATTTCACAAATACTGAACAAAGAAAATCAACTTTGAATACTTTTGGAGTGGAAAGCGTGCACGGAATAGAGTGGAATGGAACGATGTGGTATACCGGGGTCGACGTGCTGTCAATGGGCTGAACCAGGGCAAATGAAGCATCTGGGGTAAACCACGGAAAGGTCTGTGGGGCCTGGATGTGGATACGGATCTGTGATTTCGGTGCATTACACATGACATGTAGAGAATGGATGTGAGCGAATGTGGCCTTTTCTTCGTCCGTTCTCGGCGCTACCTCGCTGACGAGAGAAACGGCTATCAAGTATGAAATATAAATATGGTTTTAATGGTGTTGGATTTCGTGACTCTGAGGGACGTCCCAGACATACCTAGGCATCAAATGTCTGACGCAATAACACAAATATGGGAGGAGTCACTCGCGAAACATGTTTACATGCCTCAATACGAACAAATTCAAAGATGAAAAACTACGATTAACGCCTCAGGAATAAAAAGCAGATGTCGCTTCAGAGGAAATACTAAATGCCATTACCATTATGGTGGGCACGAGTGAGCCTTTGGTGGCGACCTTGAGCCAAGAGGCAAACGATATTAGCTCTCACATTTACGATGGGCGTCACGTCTTTGGTGATGTGTGTGTGTGTGTGGCTGAATTTCCCAACTGAATCCCCTCATAACACAGAGTGATTGTGAGGGCCAGCGAGTGTGCCTAGAAACCCTCGGGGGTCGGGTCTTTGCCTCTGACGAATCAAAGGCCTGTGCTGGAATGGCTCGGGTGAGTGACGGCGTTGAGATTGCCCCCCCCCCCCACGCGGTGGTGGTTCCTGGGCTGGGTGGCGACGCCTTTGAAGTGTTTTTTTTTTTCGGCTGCTTTTGCCATGAGGGACGCGGGGTTTCCTGACGTGATTATGAACGGCGGTGGAGGGATGGTGGTGGTGGCGGTGGTGGTGAGTTCTGCATATACTGCACACCGTCTGTTGGGTCGAAAACCAAAGACTCACTCGTAAAATAACTCGTGTGAACTCACGGCTTTGCTACAGAATGTTCCCTGCGACAGATAGGTGGACTGTGAGAGGACATGTGCAGGGGGTTCTAAAGTCTCTCATGACCATTCCTTGGCGTGGCGCGGTTGGCTGATATCCTGCTGTGCCACAGCATATTTCACAAGGTCTGGACACGAGACATGGCCTGGCTTCTAGTGACAGTCCCCATTCCCTCACATCTAGTCTCTAGCTCTCATGTAGAATACTCCGAAACCACAGCTCCCTATCCACAACCAAGCCCCAAAGACATTTCCTAACCGTTTCATATGCCCTGGGTTTAGCCTTCTAACGACACGTCGCCCCCTGTATACCTCACCGCTCAAATTCACTCTATCATGCACGCCCCGCACCCTCTTGCATGTTCAGGCCCCGATATCTCAAAGCATCTTTCAATCCATTCTTCCACCTCCTCCTTGGTTTCCCCCCTGTTCCTTGATCCCTCTACTTTCGACATGTGTTTCCTCTTAAGTCATCCTTTCCTCACCCACCCTCTCTTCATGTCTAGACTCTTTCAGCACAAACTCATTTGTCATCCATGCTACTCTCACTACCACACCTCTCTCTTTCCCTATCACTTTTTGTTTGACCAACCCTCCTCACACCACATATTCTTCTCAAACATTTCCTTTCTTACACATCCAACCTGCTCCATCGTTATTTTTTTTTTTTAATTTAGGACCTTAACCTCGCATCCATACAACACCGTCTGGACTAAGTGTACCATTAAACATACCCATCTTCACCCTCACAGAGAACGACCTCTCCCTCTCCGGGACCATAGTCCCCTCACCCACCCTATGGCTCATTTCTCTTCAGATGCATCCAGTCACTGCCATATTCACCCCCAAGTAACTAAGACACTACACTTCTTCCGAGTTCTCCATCGTCAAACTAACATTCCAAGTACCCAGTCCTTCTTCGCTGCTAAACCTAACACCTTTGATTTACATATACTCTCATTTTATTCCAATAAATTCTCCTAAACTCAGTAACCAGCACCTGCAGTTTCTCACTCGAATATGCCACTAGCGAAGTGTCATCAGCAAACAGCGACTGACTACCCCTCCACACCGGTTCACAGACCTGTCACTCTCGTCAACACCCTCGCATTGACCTCCCTCACCGCCCCATCCATATATAGATTAAACACATTCGAGCCACTGACCCACCTTCACCAGGAACTACTCACCCTCTCTATCAATTCGCACACACGCCTGACTCTTTTGACAGAAACTTCTCACTGTTTCTGGCAGCTTTCCTCCCACACCGTATATTCGTGACACCTTCGACATAGCATCTCTAACAGCCCTATCATATGCTTTTTCTGGATCCATAAATACCACTTACGGATCTTTCTGTTTCTGTAAAGTTTTTCCCACAAAAATTTTTCAACTCAAAACACCTGACCAAACATACTTTATCAATCCTGCAACCACATCGCTTCTCCTCAATCTCTGTCACCACTCTCTGATGCAGACTACCACGTACAGTCAGCAAATTTATACTTCTGTAATTTGAACATCCACTTTTGTCCCCTTTGCCTTTACACACAGGCACTATACAGGCATTCCACCAATCCTCAGGCGCTTCGCCGTGAGCCACACATACAATGAAAAGCTTAATGAACCAATCTACAACATGGTCCCCCCCCCCTTCCCCCTTTCTTACGAAATCCAACTGCAGTACCATCCACTCCTGCAGACTGGAAACACTTCTTCTTACGCAAGATTTTCACCACCTGTTCTCTCTTTCACAAAACCAATTGTCATGACTCTTTCACTGTGCATACCTGCCCGACTCAAACTCCCGCCATCTGCCACCCTATCATCAAACACACTCCTTGAAAATACTCATTCCTCTCCCTAACCTCATCTCTGCCTGTTACCATTTTCCCATCTGCCCCTTTCACTGATGCGCCCATTTCTTCTCTTGTTTTTTACACATTATAAACCTTATTCCAGAACATTTTCTTATTCTAACTGAAGTTTGCTGATATTTGGTTGCCCCAACCCTCATTTGCCCTCTTTTTCAGCCCCTGCATCTCCTGCCGCTTCATCTTGTATGTCTCCCAATCACTCCAGCTCCTTTCCTTCAAATAACTGGAACTTAACTTTTCCATTCCACCACTTTTCTCACATACCTACATTCCACATGCTACAGACTCCTCTCGGACATGCCAGCACTCCTTCCTTAAATTCCTCGCATTCCTTTTGCTCGTTCCCCTAGTTTCGGCTCATTTAATCTCACCTATTGCCACCCTCGCTTCCTCCGAGTAGTGATCAGACATCTCCATTCCTCGCCATCAGTCAGAACATGATCCACTAACGACCGCTCTCCATCTGCCCCACTCATCCATGTATACTTATACAAATAAGTCCCCCCTCTTTTTTTACCATGTATTCCCATCACCAGTGCTCTTTCAGGACTCATCTCCAAAAGCAGTCTTTCATTTCTATTCACAACACTAGGAACCCTCTGCCCCCTACTTAAACTCTCAACTGTCACGTGACACACTTTCTCATTCAAACCGCCCATCATTAATACTCAGTCCCTTGCATCCAAATTGGTGACACACTCACTCAGCTCCTCCTAAAACACTCGCTTCTCTTCCTCACTCCTCTCTCAGTTCGGACCTGTGGGACATCTCGGAATGGGAAAGCAGTGAACCAATTAGATTCAGTAATACTAAAACGCCATTTCTCCCCATATATCCACCAAAGAATCCTTTGTTTGTCTCCGCTCAATTTCAAAGCACAGTGCTGTAATTCAACCCTTCAGTACCATAAACACGCTAGGCACAACAATATCCTCCACTCTGTCTTGGAAACCCCACAAACTCAGCACCTCAAAGTCTGCTTTCCAAAAGCAGGATTGTGTTGGGGCCGTAAAAAGTTTTCTTGTGAGCAGCTGCTTCATACCAACAGGAGTTCTGTTAGTTACAGTAGAGAGCCTTGCTCATACTGCTGATGTATCGGGGTTGGTTCTCCCTTCACCGAACTGGTAGTGAGAGCGGAATCAGAATCTTTCCTGAATCACCGATTCTCCAGCTATCGTCTCTCCACATCCATCCCAGAGGCTTCTATGATCATCTGACAAAGGAGAGGACAGCCTCGTCAAAGACCACTTTCCTCTTCAAAGGAGTCCACCCTACCCTCCTAAAGCGCAAAACTACAATGAAAAATACATATATATATATATATACAACTTTTCCGTTGTGACAAGAAATCTAAATGGCACGGTAACGTTTCTGGTCAGTCTCGTTTCTCTGTAGCAGGAAATGAGATCTCTTTTTTGGGAAAAATGTTTAGTTATTTTGTATATGGAGTTCTGTATTCTGAAGTGTATATATTTACTGCCAGAAAATTTTAAATAACGACACGTTGAAGTCGTGAGACAGCTCTGAATATTTCGTAGTAATACAGAGAGAACATTGCCCACATAGTATCACATGGCACAATAGATATTTCTAGAGATAAGCGTTGATTCAGGCTAAGGCTAAAATTAGCCTGGCGGAGGCCCATAGCGCGGCCGCAGACACCTGGCAACCCTCCAACTCCCTCCGCGTCAGCCGCAGACTGAGGCATGACGTCACATGTTTACACCCCCCCCCTTGCCCACACCCCACCACATAATAACATTATCTTGCACCATAGTTGCTTCAGGCCCTGATCTCTCTCTCTCTAATCAAACTAATACTCCCACCATCAGTGTCAAGACCATAATTGGATACGCAGTGGGTAAACCCACCTTCAAAGGCTTCAGAAGAGAATCGCTACTTCCCAGAAAAGGTAAATGATTTTTAGATGCATTTCAATGCGTAGTTCAGTTCTCTCGCACTTTATGGACATTCAGTGTTGGTGAGCCAATTTTCTGGCGTGTGGTTAGTGGAATTTTGATCGCTGTTCTCTCGTTGTTCTCGTGGTGGAGAAATTGGTTAAGTCGACCACTTTAAATGGGGCAGGTGTGTGGAATAGGGTCGAATTCTCTTGGGGTGGTTTGGCTCATGTGATGAGGGCGAGTCCACGTGTGATGAGATCAGGTGTAGAAGATTTCACGTGTATGGGGAAAGCCAGGTGTTATTGAGGGTCAGGTGTGGCAGGAGAACCACGTGTGCCGGGAGGGTAAGGTGTGGTGGGGAAGTCAGGTGTGGTGAAGAATCAGAGGTGGTGAAAAAAGGCAAGTTTTGTGGGAGGGTCAGGTGTAGCATGGAACAAGGATGAGGTGGGAGGAGAGTCAGGTATGGTGCAAGGGTCGGCTGTGTTGTAAGGGTCAGGTACGGTGTAAGGGACAGGTTTGGTGTAAGGGCCGGGAAGCGTGGTGTAAGGGTCAGGTATAAGTGGAAAGATAAGTTCGGCACGATATGGCGAGAGTGTCAGACCTTATGGGGCAAGGCTGGTTCCTGAAGCTACCCACAAGTGTGGTAAGGGCAGCCCACCACTCTAGAAAGGGCACCTCGGCAGAGTGATAAGGGCACCCCAGTGTCGTGGTAAGGGAGCCCTAGCTGTATAATAAGGGCAGCCCTGCAATACAGTAAGGTCAGGCCAGCACTACAGTAAGGGCAGCCTAGCAGTGCGGTAAGGGCAGGCCAGCAGTGTGGTAAAGGCAACTCAGCAGTATAGTAAGGGCAGGGCAGCAGTGTGGTAAGGGCAGACCAGCAGTACAGTAAGGGCCGGCCGGCAGTACAGTAAGGGCATCCTAGCAGTACAGTAAGGGCAGGCCAGCGGTTCAGTAAGGGTAGGCCAGCAGTACAGTAAGGGCAGTCCAGCAGTACAGTAAGGGCAGTCCAGCAGTGAAGTAAGGGCAGGCCCGCAGTAGAGTAAGGATAGCCCAGCAGGGAAGTAAGGGCAGGCCAGTAGTGAAGTAAGGGCAGGCCAAGGGGAGAGTAGCCCCCGGCTGCCACCCACCGCAGGGGAGGGAGGGCGGGAAGGGCCCCATATTTGGGTATGGTAAGGCGCTGGCCCGAGCGTGAGTCAGGCCGGCTGCCTGACGGGTGGGTGGGTGGCTGCTCTTGCTGCTGGGGACTGTGGTGGTGGTGGCGGTGGTGGTGACAGTGGTGGCGGTGAGCGGTGATAGTGGTGGTGGAGGCAGAGGAGCAGTGGCAGCGGTGGATGTGGTGGAGTGATTCGCGTCGCTGGTGCAGCAGTGGTGCCAGTGTTGGTGGTGATAGCGGTGGTGGAGGATAGTGTTGGAGGCTATTAATGACAGCTGCGTGTGGTGGAGAGCCAGAGTAGCGGCGGCGGCGGTAGGGGCAACAGCTGGGGTGTTGGTGGTGTAGTGTTGGTGATGATGGTGACAGTGATGGCGATTTTTGGTGGTGACGGTTGTTGTTGTTGTTGTTCTTGTTGTGGTTACTGAGATGGTTGTGGATGCGGTCGTTGTGGTCGTGACTTGTGTTTTTTTGTTGTGATGACTTTGGTTGTGGTGATTCTGGGTAGGCTGACAGTGGTGGTTGTGGATGTGGTTGTGGTGTTTGTTGTGGTGGTTGTGGTTGTGTCGCCTGCGGCGCTAAGTGAGCGCTCTTCGTTCGCCCGGAAAAGTGAACTTTAGAAAGTGGACCAAATACATATGACAACCCTTTGTGTTCCCGTTTTCTCTTTGCAAAAGGATTCACTTGTCACTCAAACATCAAAAGACCAGAAAAAAAAAATTAATCCTGAATAAAATATTACATTTCGATATTATACATTTCAGGTTATCAAGATTATCAAATACAATTTCTCTTTTTTCTTTTTTTCTACAGTGTCTTTGACCAATATGACACAGAAATTTCACATTTTTATTTTTCCTAACGCCAGCATTCATTCGCGTCAATTACCTCAGAGGTTATCATTATTATAATTATTATTGTCATTATCATTATCATTATTATCATTACTATTATTATTATTATTATTATTACTATTATCCTCCATCGCTCATTAACGCATTCACGGGCCGCCCAGGGTCGAGCGCATACGCTCGAATCCTGGTTGCTGCATTCGGTCCACAGTCAACCCAACTGTTCATCCACCCTCAAGGGGTTGGTCAATAAAATGAGTACCTGGCTCATGCTAGGGTGTATATATATATATATATATATATATATATATATATATATATATATATATATATAT